>JASDQU010587711.1:19251-30995 GCA_032191745.1 Picea mariana | reverse complement strand
CAACAATATGTATGCATGTCCCCAACTTGACACTTGTCATGTTGGGAGCTACTTTGGCCCACTTGTCCCCAACTTTAGAACTTAGGATAAAATAATTATCCATACTTTTATACTTAAGAAATATTAATATAATATTCATTTTTGGCTTAAGCTCCCTAGCTTAGCCATTTTCCTTAACTTTTGGCCCTCCCTTTCCCTAACTAGTGGAGTTTGGTCCCCCTTCTCTTTTATCGTGGTCGGTCTGCACGCAGCGATGTATTTTATATTAATCATGAGACATATACAAAATAGGTGCACTGGCCTTCAACATCTAGGCTCTCCGGCCTAATCAAAACATAAGCATCCTAGCTTATAATAACTATCTCTCCAGCCTATAAAACATATCATATACACAAAGGGTCCCTGGCCTCAATATCGTGCACACTTAAGTTTGCTATGCGTGGTATCCTGGAATGTGCATCATTTTACTCCGTAGTACATGCGTGCACTACACCATGGAAAATGCAAGCCAAAAGATATAAAAAAGCTCACCAGCTTAAGTACATTATTACATTTACTGTTGGGGTTCTACCTGGGAATATTACAATCCCCTCCCCTTATTTATGCATTGTCCTCGTTGCATCATGTATACATATATAACAAAATTTTCAAAAATCCTCAGTGCATTATATACCATGTACCATTCCAATTCTCTAAATTTTTCAATTTTTAGCTATTGAAAGCTTGTTATCCATCTGGTGCTCTACTTTCCAGCACCAATTCTGATACTCATACTGAAACTGGAAGTCAATTGCTCTATTCCATAGAGCTGCTTCAAGAATAATTCAGATAAATGTTCATTATTACATGCTTCAATTATACTTCATTGAAGCAACAATTGGCTGTAGATCCATGATGCTCCACCCAGCCTTATATCTCACTGCTGATCAACTCTCAGCAGCACATTGTTCCCAAGCATGGGATATGCCTCCATCAGGACAATGGTTTCCCAAGATAACCACGGACCGCAATCAATATCAACATAGTCTAGGCCAAGGTACCAAAACTCGGCAGCACTCCAACCAATGGTCTCTCTTCCCCACATGCCTGTACAACCCAAGGTAGTATGCACCTTCACTTTCCAATAGTTCATCGGCTACTCAACTTCCCTTTCTGGGCTCCAGTACAGGCCGGATGGGAAGTTTCAGAGCATCATGGTTCCAGGAGTCCCAACTTTAATTATTATCATCTCATCTGCATCATACACATGCAATTATCATGAGAGAGCATCATAAAAAATCCATTTTAGAAATCAAATTAATTTCATAATGAATTTGACTTTTCCCAAAATATGAAATTCTATTTCATAATTTTTTTTCATTGTTGTTGCAATAATAGGATGTAGTTTTCCTTATGTATTTCAGCAAGCACCATGCTAAATACCATTTTTCCTGCAATGATTATATATTGCATACAACCAACAAATTGTCAGTATTTTTTGTACATCATAATTCAACATGTACAACACCTTATGCCATGATCATAGAATTGCCTGCACCTAGCAATTCAATCACAATTGCCAAGAAATTTAACCAAATAGAATGACTTGTCATTCTATGCATATGCATGTTCATAATTAATAACAGTAAGTTCACTCCTTCAATTTTCTGAACAGAAATTTTCTGTAGTCACTATTCCTGTGACCACCTCACTTACAAATTTCCTGTTGCAATGTTTAACAGTTCCTGAAATGTTCTCAACTTCATGAGTTACCAACATTTCAACCATTAGTATAATTATTTCCATGTAAAAACATATATACATGCATTCACAAAATGCATTCACAAAATGCATTCAACAAAATACATTTATGTATACAATTCCATCATGTATGAGTGCAACTCTGCCACTTACCAGGCATGAGTGCAACTCTCAATGCTTATTTGTTCAATGCACCCTTGCATTGATTTTCAGAATGAGCTTTATCTAAGTCATGCATCTCACCATCCATAAATTGAAAATCTGGCCAATGTTTTGACATATCTCCACACACTTCCCATTGTCTTCACAATTACTTGGATGCCTTCCTTTTCGACCTGAACACTACACCAAGAATACAATTATGTAGTGTTTATTAGTGTTAGCGAAAAGGTTGCAGTCCAAGTTTTATTTAAAGTAGGAAGCTCATTGGGTATTTGTGTGGCACATAACCTTTATATAACCATACCTTGCCATATCCAACCACCGGTCTCATACATGACTAGCTTTCTTAACATCATTCCTATAACAAGTTATTATCTTTTATTTTCTCTAGTTATTGCCTCATAACCAAATTAACATGACATGCTACTATGTCAGTGTGTTCATTCAAAAGCTAAAATCTTTGATATATATAACAGGCCTCTAGCCTTTACCACACTTAGTGGTAACTTAATCCTGTCAATGCACTTAAACAATACCATACACTGTATTATAAACTTCAATTTGGGGAAATATTTACCTGAATTTCCCTTCGACAATTATGCAATATAATTTCAAAGGAGAAATATTTACCTGCATGGCTAGCATTAAACAATTTTAATGCTACCTGATTAGTTGATGATAATAGAAGCTCTTATGTCTCTTTATCAGTCTTATAATCAACATTCCATTCTTCTGTTGCTTTCTTTCATATGCAGCCACATTATTAGCATCACTTACAAACATGCAAGCATTCTCACTTTATGGTAGTCCCAACAAGTCATAGAATACTTGTTGCTATAGTAATTGCAGCAAATCCTTTCCTCCTGTATCATGTTTCCTTGTTTATCCTAGAAGTCTTCCATTCTTCAGGATTCTTGAATCTTCAAGTACTCTTCACTGTAACCATTGTGCATGATTATTTCTGATCTGAGCACTTTCTAGCCAAATCATCTTGGATGCTTTTGTTTTTCCATCCAAATACTAAAATGATATTAACCTTCAGATTTTATTTATTTTCTGGATCCATCTATCCCAACACATACTTGGATGAATTATAATTCCAATCTTGTTGTCTTATAGACTTTGGATCTTCAACATCCATTTATTTTTCGAACTGAACTATTCCAGTTCTTCCTTGACTAAATAATTTAGTATTTGGGTTTTCTTGCATTCTACTCCACTCCTTGCCAACTAGCCTCAAACTTGGCTTGCATAGCTAATCTCTTATCATGTTGTAGGGATTCACATATGCCTTCTTCACTGGCTACATAGAATTAATTAAAAGTACTTAATGTTGCCTTTAATTTACTAACATAATTTCAAGTGGTACTTCCACCCCCTGGAAATGTCACTCATGGATCTATGCCACTTGAGATGAATTCTTCTCGAGCACCATCTCTTTGTATTCAAAACCATGCATAGAACCATTTCCTTTTTCATGGTTCCTTATTGACTCTCTTTTGAAATTCATTTCACTTTTAAGCCTTTCTTGGCTTTGATATCTCCATGCTATTGTGGAAATATCTTCAATACCTTTGGAATGTGTCAATAATATCTACTAGTATTATTGATTTCCCTCTTGGAGTGTTTTTCATGCATTCCCAATTGTTTGATATTTACCCCATGAGTTGTTCTTCTATTATCCTAGCATGTTCATGGACTTGCAACTACATATTATGTTAATATTAATTTTCAGCAGTTCACTATTATTCGGATCCCTCTGATCCAACTCCTACATGACCCTATTATATTTTCAATCATGTTTTCTGAGTAACATTGGACAATTAACACCAACTTCCTTGTTGAGGTATTTGATTTATCCCTTCCTTAACTGTTCATATCAACACTTGGATTTGCTTGTTGATTATTACTTTCCCTTGTCTTGACCAATCTGATTTCAACCTGCCTTGAACAATCCACTTCTATCATGCCCTATTGGTGCCCTTCATACCATGCTTCCACTACGCAATCTAATAACCATAAGGGAAGCATTACTTTGTAATTGCATAGCAAGTCCCTAGATATGATGCACTCTTTATCCATATATGAAATACACCTCTTTCTTTATCCAATTACTATCATTATGATAGTCAATTCCTTTTATAATAGATCTTATTCCCATGCATTGCTTAATTTGTATATTGATTGCTTTGGGTGTATTCACTAATTCATTCACTACATGATCTATTCCTCTACCCATATTCCATTGAATACTTGACTAACATGAGAGGACTTCCTGTAGTGGCTTCCAAAGACTTTATGGATGCGTCAAGGTTCATACCTTAACCTTTTGTAGTCTTGGCTTTTGATCATCTTTTGAAATATTTTGAATAGCACTCTTTCCCTAAGTACCTCTAATTAATTTTAACTAAAATTCAACCTTCTCACATGTTAATAACTAAAGGTTTTTAACTCTGTAAAATGTGCAACCAACAAAACTTTGTCAGATTAACTGACTCAACAATTTTATTAAGATATGAACCATTCTGGTTCAATAATACATATCAGAATTCTTTCTTCTGATTTCCTAGAAATTTGAATTCCTTGATCAATTTTTTGGGTGGATATTTAGATTCCACTACTCAAGACCTTTCCAACGCCTGCTCACATGCTCAATACTAAGGAAAGTTATGGTCATTTGAAATTTTCCCATTAACTTTTTTGTTCACACTTCCACTTGGCGCAATTCTGCGCTGTAATTATGCAATATTGCACTTACTCCATTGCATATTTCGTAGGAGTTCAATTGGGTTTCTTCATAAACATATTATGGACATTCTGTCCAAGTTTCACCTCATTTTGGGTTCCGGGATGCTAGTGACAACTTGTTGAAGTTCCAGACCAAAATACCATATTGTAACTGGTATGTTACAGGTGCCTTATTTTCCATAATAAACATTTTTAACATGCCCAGAAATTTAATTGAACTCTGGGACTGTCTTCTATGGCTCAATATATTTTCATTGACTACTCCTGCGCCTCAATCTGATTCCGGAGCATAAAGTTATGGCTCTTTGAAGTTAGATGAGTCTTACTTTTTACCCTCCACTGTTTGTGTTGTAATTTTCTCATAAAAGCTTTGTTTGACGAACAGTTTACACCATTAGAAAGATCTCTCCGAGCTATTTTATTTGAGCTATACAAACCATGTGTACCTTCGGTACACCTCTATCTCATGGTTTTTGACTTGCTAAAAACGCTCTTAAGGCCCTCAAAAACGTGCTGCAAAAAGATGATGTTCAATCAATATAAAATGTCGCGGAAATCCGTTTATTTTCCACTGTTGTTCTCCCTTCAAATGAATTTACGTGCTCAAATTTCAACCTGTACATCCATATTAACCATGTGCAGCAACAACACAAGGTAAATCGTGCTTCATACACTTTAAAACCATTGTGTATCACTTCTTTGTTGTGTCAATAACTTGCGTGCAGTACTTTTGTGTCGCGCGCCAATATCCACCACACATAGTTTTGGGACCGCACGTTGATATTGCACTGATATTCCACGCGCATTTCACTCGACGCCCTGTGCCATGCCAAAGTTTAGTACGCCCCACCGCGCAGACCATTCACTAAATTGTCGTGCGACCACATTTACCCACATTGCGCACGCAACTACCATACTCCACTGCGTTGTGCCAACACTGCACACACCACGCGCATCATTATTATGTGTGTGCACACCACACAATGCTAAATTTAGCACGTGCATCCACACACCAACATTTTTTTTCGCGCGGCACCAAAATTTACCGCACGCACCAGCATGCCAACATTTTTCCGCATGGTGCCCAAATTTAGTGCGCATACCAGCACGCCAACATTTGTCCATGCAGTACCCAATTTTCATCGCACACACCTGCACGTTAACATTCTTCCGCGCAGTGCCGATCTTTACCTATCACAATTTTTTCACTGCACCACACCCATTTTTAGTGCGCCCAACTGTGCCCATTCACCTTTATGCACATCGATTCCTCGTGAATTCCGCTACAGAAATTGGGGCTTTTTCTAAATTTTTCCCCAATTTACCATAGACATTATATAACTATGAAAATTCATTCAATTTCAACCCGATAACACCAGTTCAACCTCTGTAACAACAGATTGTTGTGGGCTCACATCTCTGGAACGAATTTACCCAAAAATCAATTCACAAATTGAGAATTTTAAATTACAAAACTCGCTCCCTCTATCATGGCTTCACTATAACTTCAAATTTGACCAATTCCAGGTCCGAATTTTCTAGAACAGATATTAAATCCATAATATCTCACCACTTGTTCAAATTTCTCAATTTTCCCATGAATTTAATAACGGAAATTGGGGCTTTTCCCAATTCTGCATCATTGTTTCTAAAATTTATCATGGACATCCTACAACTCAAAATTTGGGCACTTTGAAATAAATCCTCCATCAAATTTCACTTCAACTTAAATTGCTCGACCCATCCAGGCTCAGTGTTGAAAACTGAAGCTCTGATACCATTTTGTAACATCCCCGGCCACCAACATGTCGGGCAATGCCACTACTCAGATGCTTTACTTAGCTCTGATACCATTTTGTAACATCCCCGGCCACCAACAGGTCGGGCAATGCCACTACTCAGACGCTTTACTTATCTCTGATACCATTTTGTAACATCCCCGACCACCAACAAGTCGGGCAATGCCACTACTCAGACGCTTTACTTAGCTATAAAATCGTTTGTAAAGTCCCCAACCATTCATGTCGGGGCACGCTATGCCATAGAACGCTCTTGTTCTCTGTGTGGAACATACTATAACATACTCAGCATCCAAACTGAGCTATGCCACATACAATTTTCTATTTGCATGCGATTAAAATATATACACGCAGAACTCTTGTGGAAGCATTATATATAAGACGTAATCATACAAATACATTTGTAAATGCACGAATTCATACTAAAATAACAGTAAACGCATACATGCAACATATACAGGAAATACCCATAAAATATAGACACAGTTATAAATCATACACATGATAAATCCGTAAAACTAAGCACGGAAATAATAATGCAGCATGTAATTTTATCACACAGTTAACACTTATCTTTGTAGGAATATCACCAACTACGTGCAGACCTTCCACAAACCTCCCAGCCTTAGACCACACTGTTCATCACTCTCAACAGTGAGTCACCTCCGAGCTGGGACTAAACTCCACCCGGGTAAAGGGTTCCTAGCCCGGCTAATGGCTCATGGAAAACAGGAAAGACTCCATCACATGTGCCTACTCAAACTAACAACCTAGAGTCCCTCATTCCTCACATGCATGTCCCACTCAAGGAAGTGTGCCCCTTCCCTGCTCAAAAGTCCCTCGGCTACCCCACTTCCCTTCCAGGGCTTCAACAACAGACCAGACAGGAAGTCTCATAGCCCTGTAGTTGTCATTTAGCACCTTCAAGAAATCAATTCCCAGCAATTCTCTCACCTAGAGAATTGCTCATGGGCCTAACAACCCACCTCTTCAATATCCATGGGCCTAACAACCCGCTTCTTCAGTATCCCACGGACCTGACAACCCGCTTCTTCAGTCCAACTCCCAAGCTAACTAGCTACAGAAACAACTATGGCTATGGATATAGGTTCAGTTACAATGACAGGAAAGTAGAGAGAATAGTTGACTACATGAGTGAAATGAAGGTATGGAGGATAGATGACTGAGTGAGTGAGTGCTCATGGCATGGATGAATGATGGAAGAGAGGATGGAAGAATGGATGAATCCCCCCCAAAATGAACTAATTCCCAACAATATGTATGCATGTCCCCAACTTGACACTTGTCATGTTGGGAGCTACTTTGGCCCACTTGTCCCCAACTTTAGAACTTAGGATAAAATAATTATCCATACTTTTATACTTAAGAAATATTAATATAATATTCTTTTTTGGCTTAAGATCCCTAGCTTAGCCCTTTTCCTTAACTTTTGGCCCTCCCTTTCTCTAACTAGTGGAGTTTAGCCCCCCTTCTCTTTTATCGTGGTCGGTCTACGCGCAGCGATGTATTTTATATTAATCATGAGACATATACAAAATAGGCGCACTGGCCTTCAACATCTAGGCTCTCCGGCCTAATCAAAACATAACCATCATAGCTTATAAAAATTGTCTCACTAGCCTATAAAACATATCATATACACAAAGTCTCCCTGGCCTCAATATTGCGCGCACTTAAGTTTGCTACACGTGGTATCCTGGAATGTACATCATTTTACTGCGCAGTACATGCGCACACTACACCATGGAAAATGCAAGCCAAAAGATATAAAACAACTCACCAGCTTAAGTACATTATTACATTTACTGTTGAGGTTCTACCTAGGAATATTACAATACCAATGATCCGGATTTTATGAGTAGAACGAAATGAATACAGATTATTAAAAGATGCTTAACACAGAATAACAGAGATACAGTAAAACTAGTTTTCTATTCAATAAGGAAATAAGCTGAAACTGTAAAATGCAACGAAAAACAAGCTTGTTGGAATGGTGGTGGCTTATCTCTGAGAAGAGATGTGACAGTTGCGCTCATTCACAAGAAGATGATTACAATGAGATTCTGAAGGCCTTTTTACAATAAACAAGAATGTCAAAAACCCTAGACATCCAAAAACCTAACCCTAGGAGATGAAGCGCCAAAAATCATGTGGGCCCTGTTTGAGTAAGTTAGTACATCAACTTCTTGAGGTCGTAACTTTTATACGATCTATCTGTTAGGCACACGATAACCCATTGGAAAGGTCTAACTGAGAAGAATGATTTTCGATTGGCCCGGGTCGGTGCCTCCGGCAGTCACCTGAGCCCCAAATGCCCAAAAAAAGTCGTTTATGGCCTAAAAATGGCCCCATAAGTTTGGAACCCGAAAAACTGTCAAAAAACTGCCAAGGTGGAAAAAAAAATTTCGACCAAGTGGAATAGGTGGGTGGCCACCGATATCCACCTGGAAAATTTGGTTGCACTTGTAGAAAGAACGCCTTACAGGGCCCCATCAGAAGCTTTTCCCACTTCGTTATGGGGCCTACACCATCACCAAGGCTGTGGGTGACAATGCTTTTGAGTTCAATAGTCCCCCTTTCCTTGGCATGCACCCAGTCTTCAACGTGGCTCTCCTTCGGCCATATTTCCCACCATTATTGGACACCTCAGAGATAGTAGAGAAGTTGACACCAACTGAGCTCAACCCTGACTGCATGCAACAGGCATCCAGTGATCAGATTGTGGACACACAGATCAAGGGCACTCGACAACAAAGGATCCATCTTTATCGAGTCGTCAAGGCAGGGCAGCTCCTGCACCGAGGCAAGTGGCTCACTCGGGGCCAAATTCAACAGAAATTTCATCATATGATGGGGGAACTTAACGCAATGGAGACCATTGCTTCCTAAGGAGGGAGGATTGATACAGGTGGATATTGGTGGCCACCCACCTATTCCACTAGCTCGAAAAATAGTTTTCCACCTTGGCAGTTTTTCAATAGTTTTTCGGGTTCCAAACTTCCGGGGTTGTTTTGAGGCCCTAAACGACATTTTTTGGGGATTTGGGGCCCAAGTGATTATGAAAGACACTAACCTGTGCCAGTCGAAAATCGTTCTTCTCGGTTAGACCTTTCCAATGGGCTATCGTGCACCTAAAACAGAGATCATATGAAAAAGTTACGACCTCGATAAGTTGATGTACTAACTTACCCAAATGGAGCCCACATGACTTTTAGCGCTTCATCTCCTAGGGTTAGGTTTTTGGATGTCTAGGGTTTTTGACATTCCTGTTTAGTGTAAAAATTTCTTCAGAGCCTCATTGTAATCATCTTCTTGTGAATGAGCACAGTCGTCACATCTCTTCTCAGAGATAAGCCGCCACCATTCCAGCAAGCTTGTTTTCCGCTGCATTTTACAGTTTCAACTTATTTCCTTATTGAATAGAAAACCAATTTTATTGTATCTTTGTTATTTTGTGTTAAGCATCTTTTAATAATCTGTATTCATTTCGTTCTGCTCATAAAATATGGATCAGTCCACCTCTCTATCGTGGATGGATGCTCTCTCTTCTCTGATCGCAGCTCTGATTGACTCCATGTGTTGTCGAATCCGCGAAGGGGTGAGTCATCTAAACTCTCTTTCTGCCTCCTACGCAAAGAGCATGACGCAAGGGCTAGTCAGCTCCAAGCTTCTAGTGCTCGAGGAGACTCGGTCTGGAGGAATGCAACTGCCTCTTCTGTAATTCATGGCATAGCGACGAAATGAAGGCATGGCAGAAGGGTAATATTTGAAAATTAACACGAACCCAAAACTAATAAGGAGCATAGGAATATGACCACAAAGATCTACTCTCTTCTCCTAACTCCCCTCACCATAACAACTCGCGTTCTAAATGTTACTGCTGAAATAGACTAGCTCCAGGGCTCTACAATTGAAGTTTGTGATAACTCCCAGGCTTGGGTACTAGACCTCTATGTGTTTCCAAATAATGAAATGTGTTCACCACACTCCATCGTAATGTTTCTCTAAAACGATATTGTTCATCATAATTGTGAGATGATGCTTGTGCGGGGTGAAAAGATTAGCCCGAATCCAACCCCGTTCTTCCCATGAACTACAATTCATAGCTGAGTCAAGGATGGTATAGACATCGGGTGGGAGGGCATGTCGAANCGACCTCGAGAAGTTGATGTACTAACTTACCCAAATGGGGCCCACATGACTTTTAGCGCTTCATCTCCTAGGGTTAGGTTTTTGGATGTCTAGGGTTTTTGACATTCCTGTTTATTGTAAAAATTTCTTCAGAGCCTCATTGTAATCATCTTCTTGTGAATGAGCGCAGTCGTCACATCTCTTCTCAGAGATAAGCCGCCACCATTCCAGCAAGCTTGTTTTCCGCTGCATTTTACAGTTTTAACTTATTTCCTTATTGAATAGAAAACCAATTTTATTGTATCTTTGTTATTTTGTGTTAAGCATCTTTTAATAATCTGTATTCATTTCGTTCTGCTCATAAAATATGGATCATTCCACCTCTCTGTCGTGGATCGATGCTCTCTCTTCTCTGGTCGCAGCTCTGATTGACTCCATGTGTTTTCGAATCCGCGAAGGGGTGAGTCATCTAAACTCTCTTTCTGCCTCCTACGCAAAGAGCATGACGCAAGGGCTAGTCGGCTCCAAGCTTCTAGTGCTCGAGGAGACTGGGTCTGGAGGAATGCAACTGCCTCTTCTGTAATTCATGGCATAGCAAAGAAATGAAGGCATGGCAGAAGGGTAATATTTGAAAATTAACACGAACCCGAAACTAATAAGGAGCGTAGGAATATGACCACAGAGATCTACTCTCTTCTCCTAATTCCCCTCACCATAACAACTCGCGTTCTAAATGTTACTGCTGAAATAGACTAGCTCCAGGGCTCTACAATTGAAGTTTGTGATAACTCGCAGGCTTGGGTACTAGACCTCTATGTGTTTCCAAATAATGAAATGTGTTCACCACACTCCATCGTAATGTTTCTCTACAACGATATTGTTCATCATAATTGTGAGATGATGCTTGTGTGGGGTGAAAATATTAGCTCGAATCCATCCCCGTTCTTCCCATAAACTACAATTCATAGCTGAGTCAAGGATGGTATAGACGTTGGGTGGGAGGGCATGTCGAAGACCATGCGGTCGCTGTCAGTTATCTCGGGGATGGTGAGAGCCTCCCCACATCACATCACTTCCACCCCATCTGGGTAGATGAGTAGATTTCTTTTATTGTCACTCTAAAACATGATTGGGTTAGAGTTT
>JASDQU010587710.1:89387-104286 GCA_032191745.1 Picea mariana | reverse complement strand
GGATAACTCAACTTCCATCAAAGAATCATTCTCCGAACCACAGAATTAGAGAACTCGAAGTTTGAAAGAAATCCATCAGCAGTTGGATGACTTTGAACAACACAACCTCTTTGCTTTAATGTCATGTCAACCTACATCCTTTAAGGAAGCAGCTAAGGAGCCACATTGGGTTCAATCCATGAACCAAGAAATTGACTCCATTGAGAAGAACAAGACATGGGATCTTGTTGATTTTCCAAGTCACAAGAAGAGTATTGGTGTCAAGTGGGTTTACAAAACTAAACTCAATGAAAAAGGGCAGATCGAAAAACACAAGGCATGACTTGTTGCCAAAGGATTCTCACAACAACCTGGTATTGATTATGGTGAAACTTTTTCTACAGTAGCAAGATTAGACACTGTAAGGACTCTATTGGCCATAGCAGCCCAACACAAATGGCACGTATACTGGATGGATCTGAAGTCAGCATTCCTGAATGGTTTCTTAGAAGAAGAAGTTTATGTCGATTAGCCACCTGGATTTGAAGTCCAAGAGCAGCAAACCAAAGTATATCGATTGAAGAAAGCCTTGTATGGCTTAAAGCAAGCTCCAAGAGCTTGGTACATCAGAATTGACACTTACCTGATCCAAAGTGGTTTCAGCAGAAGTCAAAATGAGCCAACTCCTTACACCAAAACAGATCAGCATGGTAAAATTTTGATTGTATGTTTATATGTTGATGACATGATCTATACGAGAAATCTTGAGTTGACAAATTTTAAACATGCCATGCAATCTGAGTTTGAGATGACAGATCTTGGCATAATGAAATATTTTTTAGGGATTGAGGTTCATCAATTAGCCAAAGGCATTTTTGTCTGTCAACAAAAGTATGCAACAGACATCCTCAAAAGATTTCGCATGGAAGAATGCAATCCAGCAGAAACCCCCATACCACTAGGCACAAAATTGAGCAAGAATGATGAAGGTCCTACAATGGACTCTACCCTGTACAAAAGTTTAGTAGGCAGTTTGTTGTATCTTACAACAACTAGGCCTGACATTATGTATGCAGCCAGCCTTGTTTCCAGATTCATGGAATCCCCCAAAAATTCTCATTGGAAAATGGCGAAAAACATTTTGAGATATGTTGCATGAACTCTCAATTTTGGCTTATGGTACACTAAATCTGATAGTAATCAACTTTCTGGTTACACAGACAGTGATTTTGCAGGTAGCATAGATGACAGGAAAAGCACATCTAGACATGTTTTTCACTTGGGCTCGAACCTAATCTCATGGGAATCAAAGAAGAAGCCAATTGTTTCAATATCTTCTACAAAGGCAGAGTATGTCGCTGCTACCTCAACTTCCTGTCAAGCTGTGTGGCTGAGAAGAATATTGAAAGATATGTCACATACAGAAAAGGATCCAACTCCTATTTTCTGTGACAATACTTCAGCAATTGCTCTATCCAAAAATCATGTGTTTCATAAGAAAAGCAAACACATTGACACTCGTTTTCATTTCATACGCGAGTTAGTCAATAATGGTGATATTGTACTACAATTCTATGGTTCTTGAGATCAGCTTGCTGATATCTTTACAAAACCATTGGGAAAATTGGTTTTTGATTTTTAGAGACAACACTTAGGCATAATCAGTGCTGATGTTTGTAACTATTGAGTTTAAGAGGGAGTGTTAAATATAATGTAACCTCAACAGGCTGAATGTACACTGCCAGCTGTCTTGGCCAGCAGTAATTTCTATTCTTGATTTGCTTGAGCCTATTTAGCTCAACTATTTTTCCCTTTGCATAGTATCTTCTTCATTAACTCTTCTCATTGTACTCTTCTTCTTATATTCTAATATACTGTTTTCATTAACACCATATCCAAAGGAAGCGCGATCGATCTTCAAGACATATTCTTGCATTTCACGTTTGACAACATTTGCAAAATTGCGTTTGGAGTGGAAGTGGGATGTTTAAGTCCATCTCTCTCAGCGATTCCTGTTGTCAAAGCATTCGACGATGCTATTGAAGCATCCTATAGTCGATTTATAACACCTATCCTTTTGAGAAATATCATGAGGTGTTTGGGCTTGGGGATCGATGCGAAACTTCAATCTGCTCTGAAGACCATCGATCAGTTTTTCATGGAGATCATTTCATCTAGAAGGGAGGAATTGGGTATGGAAAAAAATGGGATGCCGGATAGCCATGCATATTTTTATGAAATCTCCAGAMAAAAATGGMGTCTCGTATTTCGACACGTTCTTCAGAGGCATTTGTCTGAGCTTCATTTTTGCCGGGAGTGACACAACATCCATGGYAGTTTCCTGGTTTTTTTGGCTGCTTCTTCAAAATTTCCATGTTGAAGAAAACATTTTGAAAGAGATCCACCGAATTTTAGAGAACAGACAAGCTAATGTCAAACCCGGGGATCCACTTTGTTTCAGGAGCTGAAAGAAATKCATTATCTGCATTCATGTCTATGCGAGACATTGAGACTTTACCCTCCTGTGCCATTGGGCAGAAAAGAGGTGTAGAGGATGAGGTCTTKYCTGATGGGACGCTAATAAAGATAAGCACTAGTATTATCTGATAAATTGTGAAGAAAAGAGAAATGCAGAGAGAAAAGAATAGAACAGTATATTGGAATGTATGAAGAGAAGTACTGAAGAAGTTACAATGCAATGGGAGATGGATGAGCTAAATAGGCTCAAGCAAGACAAAAATAGAAAGTGCAACTGTCCAGTACAATTGGCAGTGTACAGTCAGAGTGTTGAGGTTACATTATGTTCAACACTCCTTAAACTCAACAGTTACAATTATCAGCACTGATTATGCCTAAGTGTTGTCTCTGAAAATCAAAAACTGACTTTCCTAGTGGCTTTGTAAAGATATCAGCAAGGTGATCTTGAGAACCACAAAATTGTAGTGCAATATCACCATTATTGACTAGCTTGCGTATGAAATGAAACCGAGTGTCAATGTGTTTACTTTTCTTGTGAAACACATGGTTCTTGGATAAAGCAATTGCTGATGTATTGTCACAGAAAATAGGAGTTGGATCCTTTCCTGTATGTGACATATCCCTCAATATTCTTCTCAGCCATATAGCTTGACATGAAGCTGAGGTAGCAGCGACATACTCTGCCTCTGCAGAAGATATTGATACAAATGGCTGCTTCTTTGATGCCCATGAAATCAGGTTCGTGCCCAGTTGAAAAACATATCCTGATGTGCTTTTCCTGTCATCTAGGCTGCCTGCAAAGCCACTATCTGTGTAACCAAAAAGTTGATTACTATCAGATTTAGTGTACCATAAACCGAAATTTATTGTTCCTGCTACATATCTCAAAATTCATTTCGCCATTTTCCAGTGCGAATCTTTGGGTGATTCCATGAATCTGGAAACAAGGCAGGCTGCATACATAATGTTTGTTATAAGATACAACAAAGTGCCTACTAAACTTTTGTACAGGGTAGAGTCCATAGTAGGGCCTTCATCTTTCTTGCTCAATTTTGTGCCTAATGGTATGGGGGTTTCTGCTGGATTGCATCCTTCCATGCGAAATCTTTTGATGATGTCTGCTGCATACTTTTGCTGATAGACAAAAATGCCTTTGGCTGATTGATGAACCTCAATCCCTAAAATATATTTCATTATGCCAAGATCTGTCATCTCAAACTCAAATTGCATGGCATGTTTGAAATTTTTTAACTCAAGATTTTTTATGTAGATCATGTCATCAACGCATAAACATATAATTATAATTTTACCATGCTTATTTGTTTTGGTGTAGAGAGTTGGCTCATTTTGACTTTTGCTGAAACCACTTTTGATCAGATAAGTGTCAATTCTGTTGTACCAAGCTCTTGGAGCTTGCTTTAAGCCATACAAGGCTTTCTTCAACCGATAGACTTTGGTTGGGTGCTCTTGGACTTCAAATCCAGGTGGCTGATTGACATAAACTTCTTCTTCTAAGAAACCATTCAGGAATGTTGACTTCACATCCATCTGGTATACTTGTCATTTGTGTTGTGCTGCTATGGCCAATAGAGTCCTTACAATGTCTAATCTTGCTACTGGAGAAAAGGTTTCACCATAATCAGTACCTGGTTGTTGTGAGAATCCTTTGGCAACAAGTCTTGCCTTGTGCTTTTCAATCTGCCCTTTTTCATTGAGTTTAGTTTTGTAAACCCACTTGACACCAATACTCTTCTTGTGTCTTGGCAGATCAACAAGATCCCATGTCTTGTTCTTCTCAATGGAGTCAATTTATTGGTTCATGGCTTGAACCCAATGTGGCTCCTTAGCTGCTTCCTTAAAGGATGTAGGTTGACATNCATTGAGTTTAGTTTTGTAAACCCACTTGACACCAATACTCTTCTTGTGTCTTGGCAGATCAACAAGATCCCATGTCTTGTTCTTCTCAATGGAGTCAATTTCTTGGTTCATGGCTTGAACCCAATGTGGCTCCTTAGCTGCTTCCTTAAAGGATGTAGGTTGACATGACATGAAAGAAAAAATATTGTGTTGCTCAAAGTCATCCAACTGCTGATGGATTTCTCTCAAACTTCTAGTTCTCTGATTTTGCGGTTCAGAGAATGATTCTCTGCTGGAAGTTGAGTTATCCTGAGAATTTTCAGGTTGTCTTTGTACTTGCAATCTTGGAAGAATAGTTTGAGGTACTTGCTATTCTGAATTTTCTGCGTTTTCAAAACTTGGTAGCAATGGATTTTGATTGTCCATGTGCTGATTTTCTGAATCATTCCAGAATTGATTTTCCAGAAATTGTACATCTCTGCTGAGAATTAATTGCTTGGTGATTGGATTGTAAAGCCTATAGGCTTTAGATGTTTCACTATATCCAGTGAAAATACATTTCTCACTTCTATCATTAAGCTTCTTCCTTAATTCAGAAGGTATGTGAGCATATGCTATGCATCCAAATGTCCTTAGATGCGCTACATTGAGCTTTGTCGCACTCCATGCTTCTTGAGGGACTTTCATCTTTAGACTTGTGGTTGGTGATCTATTCAGGAGATAAACTGAGCATGCTACTACTTCAGCCCAAAAAGTATTTGACAAGTGTTTCTCTTTAAGAAGTGTTCTTGCCATATTCATTATTGTCTGATTTTTCCTTTCAGCCACTCCATTCTGTTGTGGAGTATATCTGGTTGTTGTTTGCATGATGATGCCTTGAGATTTGCAGAAATTTACAAATTCTCTGGAGTTGTATTCTCCTCCTCCATCTGACCTGAGTGCTTTGATATATTTGCTACTCTGTTTTTCAGCTTCTGCCTTGAATTCTTTGAATTTTGTAAATGTTTCAGACATGTGTCTGAGAAAGTAGATCCATATTTTTTTGCCGAAATCATCAATAAACATTAGAAAGTAAAAACTACCACCTATTGACTCTGTTTGCATTGGTCCACATAGGTCGGTGTGAACAAGTTCAAGATGTTGTTTGGCTTGATTGGAAGACTGTGGAAAACTAGCTCTCTTGTGTTTTCCAAGTATGCAAGACTCGCATGGGGGAATTTGCTCTTTAAATATAGGTAGACCTTTGACCATGGAGTTTCTATGAAGAAGACTTAGACTCTGAAATGGTAGATGTCCAAATCTTGTATGCCAAACCATTGTTTCATTCAGGGTTGCTGCACTTTGTGCATATGGTTGACTCAGATTTGCAGTTCTGAGGGTAAGGGGAAACATCCTATTTGGGGTCATATGGATTTCAGAAATCAATTTTCTGCGTGGGAGTCTGTCATATATCTTGCAAGATGTTCCCTCAAAAAGTACCTTATAGCCATGTTCAATGAGCTGTCCTACACTTAGCAAATTATGTTTTAAATTTGGAACATGATAGACATTGTATATGTCTTTCTTTACATTTTGTTTAGTAAGAATAGGAACAGTTCCTTTTCCTTGAACTTTGACTAAATAATCATTTCCAAGTGTAATATCAGATGAGATTGAAGAATCAATGCATGAAAGTAATTCTTTGTTACCTGTCATGTGATTGCTGCATCCACTGTCCAGCAACCAAAGATCTTTAGGTTGTTGTTAAGTTTTGTGGCATGAGAGAAACATACCTCTTGAGGTGTCTCTCGTATGATTTGACACATGTGCTCTACCTGAGAGCTGATCTGCTTGCTTCTTCTTGCATTCAGATTCATAGTGCCCATACTTTTTGCAGTAATAGCATTGTATGCTTGATTTCTCATTTGATCTTCTCCCTCTTCCTCTTTGAGGCTGGAAATTCTGATGTTGATTTTGTTGCTGATGTCTTTGACCTTGGAAATTTTGATTCGGATATTGTTGTCTATTACCTCCACTGGAGTGAGGGTAACATTGATTGCTCCCTCTTCCTTGGTGACCTCTGCTTTTTCCTCTTCCTCTCCCTCTGCTGAAGGAGAATTGAGTTTTGAAAGCATTGGAGATTGACTCATCTGTAAGATGCAGTCTGGTCTCATGTGTCACCAGAGAACCAATTAATTCATCTGTTGAAAATCTTGACAGGTCCTTGGATTCAAGGATTGTTGTTACAACCATATCAAATTTCTTTGGTAAACTTCTGAGGATTTTCTCAACAATTCATTGATCAGTGATGGTTTCACCAATCAATCTGATCTAGTTCACGATGCCCATGACTCTGGTCATGAAATGATCCACATTTTCGGACTCTGTCATCCTTAGAGTCTCGAATTGCATCCACAAGGTCTGCAGTTTAACTGTTTTGACCCTATCATTTCCTTGGTAGGAAGATTTAAGGATGTCCCAGGCCTGTTTTGATGTACCAGCGCCTGTGATTTTCGAAAAAATCGAATCATCCACAGAATAATGAATCCAGAATTTCGCTTTATTTTCTTTGGTCCTCAAAGTTTCCTAAGCAATTCTTTGCGCATTTGTCATGGTAGCAAGGGCGGCTGGATCTGGTTCCACATATCCAAGATCCACTGGTTCCCAACACTCTTATGCTTGCAAGAACGATCTCATCCAAAGAGACCAGAACTCATAGTTCTTCCCCAGTAGAATCGGACCCTGAGTTGGTCCTAAGTTGCTAGACGACATATTTGTTTTTGAAAAAAAAAATTATAGAGGGAAAATTTCGTATTTACCTCCGATCGCCAATTTGTCGATTTGTCGATGGCCGAAGGGAGCTTATCGGGGTTGAATTTGCCTTTTTCACGGTGCAATGTGACCACACATTTTAATGTTAAGGCACTACGGGCTTTTCCGACTCTTTGACTTTCAAATTGCTGAAATGCGAAAAATTGCCTTAGGACAATTCGATGGTCCAGATCTTGTGTGATCTGACGGCCTAGATCTTATCGGGATATCGCGAATCAGGATTTCGCGAGTGCTGATGACGAGTTTTTATGACTCCTCAATTCCCCGATCTCCAATTTTTCGATGGCGCTGTCCTTTCGGGAAATTTTGCTATTGCTTCGATCTGTGCCACGCGTCCTCCTATGATGGACGGACCCGATTTCTCCTCGTGATTTTGCGATTTGATATGTTCCGGACTTCTCATCTCCAGGATCCGYGATTTTTCGAATCCCATAAAGTCGATGAAATCTGCTTTCGGGAAATTTTTCGAAAGCCTCGATCTCTGCCACGTGTCCCAACATATGGACGGCTTAGATTTGCGTCGGGGATTTCACTGTGGAGATTCTCGATCCCACAATTTTGATGAGATGATGTCAACTGGGCCCCAGAATGGATCTTTCCTCCTGTCGAGATTTCGGACTTCAGAGTTCTGAAATGCTCGTGTTTCTTGTCCTTAGGATTCGCGAAACGYCGAATCCCGATGTGYCGATGGGCTCTTTCCTTTTCGGGACTTTTCCCGAGTCCTCGAATTTACGCCACGCTTCCGGGAAAGATGGACGGTCCTGATTCAACCTCGGGATATCGCGGTTTGTGATGCTCTGTTGACACAACTTCTCTGTCAACTTGAAACCCTGAATGCCAAAATGTCGATGGTTTCCTCAATGTGCTCCACTTGTCCAAACAAATGGACGGCTGCGATCTTATCGCTATTTCGCGTATCGCGATTTCGCAAGTTTTGAAGTCTTGTTGCGACGGTATTTCAAAACTGCGAACTCCGATATGCCGATGTGACGATGCGTTGATCTACTGCCACCTATCCTCTGAGATTGACAACTCACAAGTCTTCTCGGGATTTCGCGATATCGTGTATCGGAGTTTTTGGAGTGCAATTGTCTTTGTGCGTCCAACTCCCGATTCCCGATTTTGCGATGAGATAAGATCGACGACTCACTATCTTTCTTGATCCAATGGTCCAGAATGACTCGTGATTTCGCGATTCGCGAATTCTCACGGCAGTCTTCTGACCTTTACACCTGCGAGTCACGAAATGTCAAGATCTCGCCACATGTCTCTTGATGGACGGTCCAGATGATGTCAGGATTTAACAGGTCAAAAATTCCTCTTGTGCTCTCCAGAGGATTAAACCTCGTGCACCTTCTCACTGATCCAATGGTTGTCGGTCCTTCGCGCAAGATCTAACGACTGAAACTCTTTCGCCTTTTCTGTGCTCTCCTCATCCCTTCTGAACTGGTTTCCTGCATCAGATACGTTCTCAGGACGAATCTTACAGCCTTAATGGTTGCTTTTTACACCTGAAATGCGTTCTTTACTCCTGTGGAAGAAAGATTTGTGAATCTTTCAAAGATTTGAAAGAGTTTCACGAGTTCTTCATTCTCTACTACAATCTTTGACAGATTTGAGCGATTTCCAAAAATCTTTAAACGATTGTGCCTTCTGCAGAAATCTTTAACAATTTTGAACGAAGTCTTTGAGTTCTTTAAACGTTCTTTCATTCTGCAGCTCTTCTTCATCAACCTTTGACGATTCTTGAAAATTTACAAAAATCTCTAAAGTTTCTTCTTTCTCAGTCTCTGCTTCCTCATTCTTTCGAGCGTAGTACGCTCTGCAACCTCTGCAAGCTTCCTACGTTGATCTTTTGAATGTAAGACGGTCTGTGTCCTCGTGGAAGTTTCCTGAGAGGACCTTCCGAGAGTATGACGGACGGCTCTCCAAACCTTGTGAAAGAGACTGTGTCGTGTGCTCTCAAGATCCGTGAAACTATGTGCTATGAGGATCGAGTTGCTCTCCGGACTGTGTGAAGAGGCTTATTGCTGAAGCTCTGATACCATGATAAATTGTGAAGTAAAGAGAAATGGAAAGAGAAAAGAATAGAACAGTATATTGGAATGTATGAAGAGAAGTACTGAAGAAGTTACAATGCAATGGGAGATGGCTGAGCTAAATAGGCTCAAGCAAGACAAAAATAGAAAGTACAACTGTCCAGTATAGCTGGCAGTGTACAGTTAGACTGTTGAGGTTACATTATGTTTAACATTATCTATGTTACTTACGCCATGGGACAAATGGAAATCATCTGGGCCAGAGACTGCATGGAATTCAAACCAAAGAGAGATGGCTTAATGATAAGGGATTTTTTGTGAAGCAATCTGTTTACAAATATCCCTCGAATGTGTATGGGGACGGATTTTGCATATTTACAAATGAAGCACATAGCGACATCTTACATCTTATATCATTACAGAGTGAGACTGGTTAATGAAGGTGAACAAATGAAATATAAAGTGGGTGGATTGACTATCTTTATGAAGACTGGGCTGCCGATGGTGTTTCAACCGAGGGTAATTGAGCAATCAGGGTTTATATGATGTATTACACTGTCTACAGATATATTTGTAGGATAAGATTTAGTTTACAAAGTAATGTGTTGTCGTGGTGTCCTGTGTTGTGAATGTTTGGAATAACCCATTTATTATATGACGGGATTTCATTCTATTTAAGTATTTTATTAATACAAAGTACTTTATTAATGTAATGTAATGTGTATAGTGAATCTTGTTATAAAAATCAAACAAAGCTTTTAATTGAAACAATTAAAAAGTTTAGGATGGGAAGAACCAAACATTTGTCAAGGGTTCTGAAACATTTATTCATCTATTAGTAAAATGTGTATTTACCTAATAAATTTGGAGCAAAATTTCAAGTGCTTAAAGCTAACGAAAAAATTGGAGGGGACCTCAATGAGTGAATGTTTTGAATATTAGGTAAAGAAGGAGTCAAAGTATTCAACACTACCTTGTTTGGTCAGCTGACATATATGGTTAGAACTTAATAAAACAATCTTTGAGAGTGGGTTTCCATCTATCAATACTGTTTGTTACAAGATTTTTGGGGGCTGAAATGTGTAAAGATTATTCAAAAAGATCCATCTCACAGATCTATAAAGCCTCCATTACAAAATGGGATGACTACTCGTTGGTTTGACAGAGCTGCCTAAAATAATGGACAAAAGAGTGGAGCAGGAGGTTTGATAAGGACCAATGAACACACAATGTAGAAGTGGACTTTCAAATGTGGTGCAAGCACCAATACAAGAGCATAATTCCTTGGAGTTTGGGCTACTCACACTTGGCAACAAGGATTAATATTGTGGATTTGCAGGTTCTTGGGGACTCAATAATTTCTCTTGAATGTTGGAAATAGATAATCAATCAAAGATCTCAACAATGTCTTTAATTTGATCTCCTACAAATTTATTTTCTGAGAATTAAATATGGAGGCTCACTTAATTTCAAAGAGATCACTACAGGAGTATGAGTGGAAAATAAAATATCACAAGTGGATAGATGGTCATGAGGGACCTACACTTATACTTAATCTTTATTAGAACTACCATAGAAGTATCTAGTTCACATGTTTTGTGCAGGTTTTGACTTTCCCATTAGAGGACTCATTACTATGTTTTTGTATAAACACTTATGTTATAGATTTCAGGGGTGGATGGAAGCGATTTTGTAGTATCAAATCTATACTGACTAGAATCAAGGGAAGGTGGTCTTTCTTTTTTTTTTGGAAAAAAATCATGTATTTGTGGTCTCTTACCAAATATTATATAAATATAACCATAAATTTTATTTGTGGAAAAATCCTATAATATTTAATTAAATTAATAAAAATATTTTGGATGTTGTGAGATTTAATTGTAAAATTATAGTTATTTTCATGTAAAATTAAGAAAAGAAAGATATTGTATTGTATAAGTTAATTTCTTATAATTTTTAAGTTATATATTTAATATTATTGTATAAAGTATAAGTTAATTTTTTATAATTTTTAAGTTATATATTTAATATTATTGTATCAAGTATAAGTTAATTTTTTATAATTGTCAAGTTGTATATTTAATATTATTGAAATTTAATCATACAAAATTCAAATCATTATATTTTATTAGATATTTTATTTAATTTATTTTAATATAAAAAGTATAAATTATATAATATTTTTTTTAATAAAAAATAATAATAATAATATAATATATAATTTAAAAAAAAAATTAGAAATAAAAAAAAAAATCATAAAATTAAAATAATCATTAAAAAATCTACTTCAAAATTATTTAAAAAAATATAGAATGGATCACTATCACCATCAAATCTCCTTAATAACATTACTTAAGTCAATATTAATTTCTCATTTAAAAACAAAACCTACAATGACTTACTACCAAATCTACTTAAACATATTTATCTACTCAATTTACATTATGATGACAAACCAATCCACATTATTAAATATGTTTCATTTCAAGTTACACTTACATCTTAAATTAATGTACTTCACAAAAATTATATGAATATAATTATAAAATATATTTAAATTAAATTTAAAATATAATTCAAAATTTATTTTAAAAGTGAAATAAATAAACTAAAAATAAATTTTAGTGGATAATTGTATTACAATTTTTTTTATTAAAAAATTTAATCAAAGAAAAATATTTATTGAGATATTTTTTCAAATTTTATTCTTTGTATCTTTTAAATATAAATGTAATTTTTTATTATCAATGAAATAACATTCTTAACTTGAAATATAATATAAATTTGAATTCACATTATTAGTCCTTGTCGTTGACGTATTGTTTGAACTATATAAGTAAAAATTTTATTTTTTATATAATAAATTTTATTTTTTATGTTATCGTCTCATTAGAGAATATATTGGAGGTCTTATTGCCAGCTCCATTGTTCCCAATGTTGTAAATGTTTAGATATCCAAAGTTTTGAGCTTAGACACTCGTTTTTAGTTTTTATTACATTTTTACTTAAATGTTTACATACTGAAAGTTCTGAGCATCGACGTTGTTTTTTAATGTTTTTATTATTATTTCTATTTGTATTGAAACGTTTACATACCAAAGGTTTAGAGCACGACGTTGTTTTTTAATGTTTTTATTATTATTTCTATTTGTATTGAAATGTTTACATACTGAAGGTTTAGAGCATTGAAATATTTTTTGAGGTGCTTGAATAGGCCTGACAACTTAAATGTTTTCATAGTGCGAGGTCCTTAAACAAGCCTGACAACTTAAATGTTTGCATACCGTGAGGCCCTTAAACAACATGACATCCTTAAATGTCTACCTAAATAGGATTTTCAGAGTAAATTTTTCCTCGAATTTTTCCATACAATGTTGCAATGAATTTGGACAATATTGTTGTCCATTGCCAGTTGCATAGCCATTGTATGTTTCATACTTCTTCTATGCTTGGAATGCAAATTGGTCATCGTAGAAGATACATACATTGTTTACTGGTTCGGTGTGTGCTTCTTGTTTGATGGTTCGTCAGTTGCTACTTGTTGTTGTTTGGTTCAACTTTGCAAGGTTGAGGACCTGCACCTGTGGTTGGACCTGTCAGTGCTTGTTGCTTGCTTTTGTTTACTTCAACTTTGCAAGGTTGGAGTCCTGCATGCACAGTTGGAGCTGTTTTTATTTTATTTTGCGAGGGTCAAGTGTTGCACCCACAATTCGACTTGTGCTTCTATCATTCATTGTTTCAAAGTAAGTTTTGATGCCATAATTTCATTTCTATTCATTCTTTGTGGTTCAATGTTTGCAGTTTGCAAGTAAGAATGTTTAATTATTTCTACTGACATGCTCGTCATATGTTTTGGGTTCTTTCTATGCTTGGGCTACAGTTTGGTAATCATTGGAGATACATATGGTGTTTACTGGTTTAGTGGTTGTTTCTTGTTCATAGATTCGTTGGTTGCTACTTGTTGTTGTTTGGTTCAAGTTTACGGTTTTGAGGTCCTGGGGCTGCAATTGGGTCTGTTCATGCTTCCTCCCTGGTTTGTTGCTTGTTGTTTTATTTTTTTTTCTTTGGATTTGCAGGGTTGGGGTCCTGCGTTGATAGTTGGAGCTATTTTTTTGCACTTTGTGGTGTTCAGGTCATGAACTCGCAAGTGGACCTGCGGTTCTGTCGTTTCTGTGTCTGCCAAAGTTGAAATCCGATGCCTATCTCGTGTCCGCCTATCCTGCTATGAAATTTTTCTCCAATTTTTTTTCCCAGCTCTAGACCATACCTACATGCCTTTGAAAAATGTTCTTGTAGAAGAAAAGGATACTGAGATGGTGATATCAAGAGTGGTGTTCTGTGGATTACAAATTGCAGTATTCAGTTTCTATTTTGTTTGGCGTGCAACATTGCTAGCATGATGAATGTGTTCTCAAATGCATCACACCATTTACATTTGAACAAAACCATTATCATTCTAGGATACTTCAGTGTTGACATAATACAAAATAGTGGCATAACAAATAATTGGACAACTACATGTGCAATTACAATGTTCGTTGTCTTTTTATTAAGATAAAACATGGGCAAAATGCACTTATTAACCATATATGGTGAAATGTGCCCATATCACAATACAACCTCTTTATCATATACATAGACTGGTGTGACCACGATACACTTTGTCTTGTACTTAAAATATGAGATGTACATCAAAGATACTGCAAAATTATATTTCCATGTCTCAAAGCATATCTGGATACTTTGTTGCAGAAAACAAAAATCATTCAACTATGGCCATGCAATTTCTTAATATTTTATGGCTTGTAATATATTTTGGGTAGGAAAAACTTTATATAATTACAGCCATGGATGAAGAAAAACAAAGGTTCATGTTTCTAACTATCTTTTATTATATTCCTTGATTCTCATTTACTGTATGTACATATTACTTGTTCTCCCATGCATGCCAGCTTCCATTCATGCTCATTGTATTTTGTGCATTCTCACATTGAAACAAACATAATAGCTAGAGAAAATGAAGGAGTCTTTACCGCAAGTGTAGAAGAGGAGATACAAAGGTACATGCTTGTACTGTTATTTCATATTCCATTGTTTTGTATTTCATTTATTGTCCGTATATGTGTTCACCTAATTTATTGTATGTAAATATTGTGTATCATCCTACATAATAACTTATCTTCATGTCCTTTGTATTTTCTGTGCAGCTACATTGAAATAAATCGAACTCTGTTTATTTTTTTTATATGTCTTCCTGCATACCAGCTTCCTTCATGTCCATTGTATTTTTCTACATTGCTACATTTAAAAAGCCATAGTAGTTGGAGAAGATGATGGACTCTTTTCCGCAAATGTAGAGGAGTTACAAAGGTGCATGCTTCTACTCTTATTTCATATTCCAGTGTTTATTTCATTTATTGTCTGTATATTTTTTCTACTTGTTCTACTACTTTGTACCTATTTTATTGTATGTAGATACTACGTATATTTCTACATAGTAGCTTATCCTCATGTGAATTGTATTCTCTTTGTTGCTACATTGAAATAAATAGAACTGTATTTCTTTCTTTCACATGTTTTTCTGCATACTAACTTACCTTCATTTCCACTGTATGTTCGGTGTTGTTACATTGAAAGAAATAGATTGGATGGATAGGAGGATGAGTTCTTATATGCCACAACAGAGGGGGATGAAGTACAATCTTGGAAAATGTATATCAATTGTGCTAGTAAAT
>JASDQU010587710.1:3256-16787 GCA_032191745.1 Picea mariana | reverse complement strand
ACAGGCTTGTCATGATTTGACCATATTTTATGGCAATTAAAAAGCAAAGCATTCTTATCCTGTTTCAATTATATCCTTGTCGATTTGGTTTGATTTGAATGATAAATTTGCTTGAACCATTAGTAATTTGATTTTAATCTTCATTAAAAGAAAATTAAATTGGATTGTTTTTAAAAGATTTCGTTTGATTTCTATCTAGTCCTGTTTGCTATTTTAGACTAGCTACAGAATCAGATGATTCTGTAGCTAAGTCTGTAGGATCAAATTTTTATTATTTTGTTACTAAAATATCTCTCTAATTTGATAATTGTGTTCTATTGCAGGTAAATTCGAAATTGCAGTTGAGATTATGGGCAGTTAGGGGATATTCCAAAGATTTCACTTGCATTTTAGTTGCTTAGTTTAGTTGATTTTGGGATTGTTTCCAGATTATGTAAAACAATTTGATATTATCCACAAGGAGGTTTTACCTTGTGAAAAGACTTATATATACTTATGAGTTTTTGTAATAATGTTCATCCTCATTCGTGGGAGAACTAGGATATGGAGTTATAATACAGACTGAAGTAGAATTTGGTGTTTTGACACAGCTTTAACTTCTCATTATATCAGCATTTTGTTTCATGTTATGTATATCAATTTGTATATGGTTTATGACTACTTTAGATATCTTAATCATGTGCAAATGATATTATTTTGATCCCTGTTATCCATATCTGGTTTCTTCCAAGTGTATAAAAGATATAATAATTGTCTGATTCAGTTTATGAATGACAGGTTTATCTTCTTCATAAGTTGAATTATAAAATATAAGTTTCTTGCATAACAGGTTTCCCTTATTGCAGGGATTTATAATCATAAAGTTATTATGTTATTTTATGTCTTGTTTGTCCTGTAAATAACTTGAAGAGCAGCACAGCCAATCGTTTACGAAAAGCTTTGGGATTAACCGGTGCGAGTTTACTTCCTCCGACCAACTTCGAAATCATCATACACAGGATAAACTAGAAGTGCTTCCAGGTTAGCTAGTCCGTTGTTTATTGTTTTTATTAGTAGTTAATTCATATATTAGTTTAAGATAGAAGTAGTATATTAGATTGTTTAATTTCAGTAGTTTTATTTCTTTTTCATAAAATATAAAATCAAAAAGATTCCTTGCTGTCTTAGGGCAGAAAACACATGAGTTTTGCAGGTTTTAATTAAATCTGTAGGCTATTTATAGTGTACATTTGTGAATAAGTAATATTGCAGCTGGTAAATTAGATAGTTGATTTGAGTTAGTATAATAGTAATGAGTAGATTGTATATAATAGTAGAATAGTTAGTATAGTTTGTATTTAGTTTTAGTTATTTTAGTTTGTTTTCATTGTTAGTTAGTTTTAGTTTGTTGTATTTGTTTTAGATAGACTACTTAGTTTAGGTTAGTTTTCTCTTTGGTTTTCTTAGGAGACCTTAGAGCGACCAACGGAGCCGTTAAACTCGTTAGGGTGGTTCATTCCAAACATCTTGGGTTATTTAGACAACCCCGGACCGGTTCCACTCTCTCAATTGACGGACGGACAATTTCACCCGTCAACAATTTTTTATAGATTTCTATTACAGTTGACTTGTGATGAGAGGAAAGCATTAGGTTACATCAACCCTTACATTTTTTTCCTTTAAATAAAAGATAATATAGTTTATTCATAATCTCATTAGTTAACCTCTGTGGGGGCGAACGTCTTCAGTCTGGGTACATTCTTGCATAGTTGAGTTTATATCTTAGTGTTGGATAGAGCTTTTCATATGTAGTATGAGTTATTACTGCTTGGGGGTCGTTATATTTGGTAGTGAGTTGAAGTACCTTCATTTGGGAACAAGTTTGGTATGAGGGGAAATCACTTCATTTGTGGTTGTTGCTACCTTCCATTTGGGGACTTGTTAATGCTGTTAGGAGGGTCAAAACAAAAGGGTGACACCTACAGGCCCATTTCTTGCTTTGGGGGCATTGTTGTTTATGATTATTTTGGCCTATATTACCACTTACAATGCTGGTATCTTCTGCTGATAATTGTTGCACACTACAATCATCTACAGGCAGGCTTATTTGGAGTAGTTTTGCAGAGACAACATATACAAAGAACAGATATCAGGTTCCTCTTCTAGTATTTTGTATTTTTCTGTGATTTCATTGTATTGCTTCCACCAAATATTTAATACAATAAAGCAGTGGGGTTATTTTTTTTTTTTATATATTCCTATAGTAGAGTTTATGTTTACTATGTAAGTAGAATGTTTTGAATAGAAACTGTTTATCTTAATATCTAAACCAAGAACTAAAACAAAATGTATCAGAAAATTTAGCAAGGTACATTACATCCAACCA
Source organism: Picea mariana (assembly GCA_032191745.1). Taxonomy (NCBI): domain Eukaryota; kingdom Viridiplantae; phylum Streptophyta; class Pinopsida; order Pinales; family Pinaceae; genus Picea; species Picea mariana. The sequence goes on along the minus strand of JASDQU010587710.1, from coordinate 14,422 downwards.
TACATCCTCCAAAGTATTGTAGTACCACTTTTGCTTCTATCGTCCATTCTACTCTCCAAATATGGCCCTGTCCATGTACAGGTACAGGCCCAAATTCGGGCTTGTACCTGTACATGGACAGGGCCAAATTTCAAGGTAATGTGTTCTATTACCATTAGTTTATAAGTAGCATGTATAAGGTGTGATATGCAATAGATCAAGCATGTAGTGTCTATGTAAGCTAGGTTCACTATTAACTATGTATTGTCTATGTAAGAGTGATTTTGAAAACGTATCATAAAAAATAGATGTAGTCCAATAATAACAACTTAATATTTAAAAATACACAATTAAGGAAAATGTAACAATGGTATTACATAATCACTACTTTCTAAATCCAAATGTATTGACATAATTTTGTCAACGTTGTACTATTTTCTAAATCCAAATGTATCACTACTTTCTTTCCTAATTTTGTCAAGGTATATGGTAAATTGACATGCCCATATTCGGCCCTGTCCATGTATAGGTCCAGGCCCAAATTCGGGCATGTACCTGTACAAGGACAAGGATGAATATGGCCCTGTCAACAATCTAAAAAAACATATTTAATTCCTAAACTATATTTAATTCCTAAACAATCTAAAAAGATAGACTATAATTTTGTTATAAATTTTAATGATATTTTAGTAAATCAATCTAATCTAACCATACCTTAATGACGACCACTGCTCCAACTTCCACAACACTGTTGTTGCTCCAACGTCCACCGCTCGTCCGCCCGCAGCAAATGCCAAGCATCACAACAATGCAACAGCACAACCGGCTCTCCGCATTCACATCAAACACTCTCTGAAGTCACAAACACTCTCCAAACACTCTCTAAACAACACAACAGACACTCTCTGAACTCGCAAACACTCTCCGAGCAGCACAGCAGTAAACACTCTCCGAACTCAAAAAAACTATGACAGGAGCGATGTGCGGGTAATATATAAACATTTGTTAGGCCGAAATAATGTTCGGCCGAAAAAAAATTTCTGTTGAAAGATAGTTCGATCGAAACATTATTTCAGCCGGAATATCTTTCAACCGAAAAGATGTTACCGGATGAAAAAATATTCATCCGGCTAAAATTGGACACAAAAATCGAGGGCATCGTCAGGGTGTCGTTCGATTTGACATTCAAAGGTTTGGCCGAAAGAGTTTTCGGCCGAAAAAAAGAAATAAGTTCAGTCGAAAAAATGATTTTCGGAATGTTGGAGACCCAATAGTCACGAAAGTGTAACCCACCTTCATGATTCCACCCATATGTAATAAAGGAGATAAACCAAGTAAATGTATGTAATAGAGGGTAAATATAATTAACAAATAGATTAGTTGGAGCGGGTATAACCACTCCAACCACCTCTCTATTGTACAAATACTCCTGAAGATGGAATAGACATTCGGTTGGTTAACCTTCCCACATATACTTCTTGAGTCTTGTGTGTGCTTGATGTTCTTGTTGCAATGTAGTATCTTCTTTGAATGCATGTAATCTAGAATATTACAACATCTGGCATCATTTTCTCCTTCATTCAGCTAGGTGACAACAGCAGTCAATGGAGGTGGTAATGATGGCTCGTGGATGCTTGATCGATTTTTGCTCGTGATGTTGTCTGCAACTTACACAAGAACCTAGAAAAATAAGAAGAGGAAACATATCTACAAAATTGCTCGTTGATTCCTGCTTAGGGATGCGTGATATTGAAGAGGATTGAAAAAAAAAATTATAATGTTCATAATGTTCGTTGTGATGTTTGGATGTTGATCAACCTACTTAAAATTTGAAAGAAATGACGAATCAAGAACCTACAAATCTCATAAGAAGTTGTAAAATATTTTGGTGTTTGATGATTAATTCCTCGTGGATATTGGATGTCGAAGACAAGCCTGCAAAGAAAACCAGAATCTGCACAAGAAACAAGGAGTTTACTCCTGTTGTTGGTTGTATGCTCATCGATTACTCATGGATACATGATTATGCACAAACATGCATAAAAAATGATAAAAATTACGAAAATATTGAAGAACTCGTGGGAGTAATTGTTGGTGCTCATGTGATGATTGGAGAAAATGAATGTCTAAAGGAGTGCTCCCCTAGAATGTTGGTCTGCGCCTAGAGAAGATTGCATAAAAAATTCATAGAGCTCAACCTTGAAGTGAAAATGCATGGATAGAAGCATTGATTCACAGAGAAAAGTGCCTCGATGGTTGTCTAATTCATGAAGATGTGCTATCTATCATCATGTTCACAATGAAATTATATTCTCCTGTCAGCGTATTTGTAGTGAGGAATGCAATTACAATCATCTGCATTTCAAGGAAATGCGGAAGTCGAGTCTATTGAAACTACCAACTAATTTCCCATGTGGAGGCATGCACACAACATTAGCTAAAAATAGAAAGTGCATGCATGCACATTACAATGATCAATTTGTGTAATTGTCTAATAGATACTATATATCTATGCATACTTGTAGAGGTGTATAAAGACAAGGGTGAAGGAAAGAAATGTAGTGTAGCGTGGTGTGTGGGAAGAGAGTGAGAGGATGGTTGTAAGCCTGTGTTTGGCTACTGTAATTCTCCCTTGAATAATAAGAATATTGATTATCATTTCCCTGTGGTTTTTTCCCTTAAAAGGGTTTTTCCACGTAAATAATGTGTTCACTGTGTGATTATTTTCATTGTATTCATTTTGATCTCTTTCTGTTGGTTTTATTTATTTGTCACTTAATCTTGTTGATTTTATGTTTCCGCTGTGCAACAAGTGGTATCAGAGATGTGGTTTTTTGGAGCAAAGAAATATTCAAGCCATAGTAATGCTCCCCACACTTGTGGATATGAAGGATAGATGCTTTGTAGGGCATCCATAGGGAGTGTTTCTTGATGACCCCAACAATACAAAGGGAGCATTAATGTTCTTACTAATGCTCTGTAGGATATTCATAGGGAATGTCAGTTAAGAAATGTTGACTCGAAAGTTGGGAGGGTTTATTTTTCAATAAGCACATGGAGGATCGACTTTATAATTAAATGGCTGAATATTTTATTCATTTAATAGGTGACATTTATTTTTGGGAAAAAGGTTTAAAGGCATATACTTGATAAAGGATGGGTGAATGTTATAATATTATTTAAGAAGTGGACCTCTTTGTTTTGTAAAAAAGAGGTTTAAGGTAGAATGCATTAAATATTTGTGTTTTGAACCTTTAATTAATATTTGGTGTTCAAACTTGAAAGTGTACCTTTGTTCTTTCATAGTAAATCTTAGTATTATAATCTTTGGTTTCGGGGTGGTTTTTTGTGTTAATGGAAAAAGTGTAGAGTTCAAAGTTTGAAGTGGAGAAATTCAACGACAAGAAAAATTTTGAGCTATGGAAGCTCAAGATGTGGGATCTGCTTGTGCAACAAGGATTGCAAAAGGCATTGGTGGGAAAGACAAAGAAACCAGCAAGCATGACAGATGAGGACTGGGAAGATCTGGATGCAAGAGCTCTTAGTACTTCGTCTGTGTCTAGAAGATGAAGTTTTGTTTAACAGTGTTGGAGAGGAGACAACAACAGGCTTGTGGAACAGACTGAAAATTATTTATATGACAAAGTCCTTGATGAACAAAATCTTATTGAAGAGACAATTGTATAGCTTACGAATGAAAGAAGGTACAAAAATTGTCGTTCATTTAAATGTTTTCAAGACCTTGATTTGTCAATTAACTAGTATGGATGTAAAATATGAATATGATGAAAAAGAAGTCATGTTACTGTGTTCATTACATGAATCTTGGGATCATCTCGTCACATGTATGTGGTTTATCACAACAGATACCATCAATTATGATATTGTTGTGGGAGATCTATTGGCTGAGGAAATGTGGATAAAATCTAGTAAAGAAACATCAACAACAGAAGAAATGGTGGTCAGAGGTCGATCTATAGAAATGTACATCAAGATCTACAGAAAGATGGAAAGATCAGAGAGGTACGTCAATATCTAAGACAAGAGGCAATAAGGGTAAGAAAAAATGTTGGTTCTGTGGAAAATTTGGGCATCTCAAGGAGTGTTGGAAAAGACAGAAAGCATCCTAAGAGGACTCCACAAAGGAAAAAAATGAAGCTAATTCAGTTGAAACAAGTTCAGGTTCAGGTATGGTTGATGAGGTATTATCTACTTATGATGTTTCACATTAACATCAGCATTGGTTGTTAGATTCAGGTGCATCCAACCACATGTGTATTCATCAAAATTGGTTCTCAACTTACCAATCTATTGATGATGGTGTTGTTTTTATGGGAAATGATTTCTCTTATAAAATTGTTGGGGTTGGTAGCATCCAGCTTAAAATGTATGATGGTATTGTAAGAAAATTAACAAATGTGAGGCATGTTCCTTAACTTAGAAATAAATTAATATCTTTGGTAGTTCTATATTCTATTGGTTATAAATGTATAACTCAAAGTGGAGTACTGAAGGTGTTCAAAGGAAGATTCTTAGTAGTCATGAAGGAAAAGAGGATCGGGAACCTTTATCAACTTCAAGGAAGGACTGAAATAAATCAAGCAATGGTAGCATCTAAAGGTGCAAGTGACTCTACTCGTTTATGGAAACATTTGGGTCATATGAGCAAGAAAGAGATTAAGGTACTAGTTGATCATGAGTCACTTCCAAGTTTAATGTTTCTAAATTTGAATTTCTGCAAGTATTGTGTTTTTGGAAAACAATGTAGATAGAAGTTTAGAACAGGAAGACATATAAGCAAAGGTATCATTGATTACATTCATTCATATGTTTGGGGACCATCCCCTATGGTGTATTTTGGAGGATTGTCATATTTTGTGACATTTATATATGATTACTCTAGAAAGGTGTGGATATATTTACTTAAAAGAAAAGATGTTGTATTTAATACTTTTAAGCAATTCATAGCTTTGGTTGAAAAGAGCATTGATAGGTCAATCAAGTGTTTAAGAAAAGATAATGGAGGTGAGTTCACAACTATGGAATTTGAAAACTATTGCAAGGAATATAGGATCAAAAGACATAATACCACAGTTTATACTCCTCAGCAAAATGGTATTGTTGAATGCCTGAATATGATTCTTATAGAGAGAGAAAGGAGCATGCTTAGTAATTCCAAGTTGCAGCAGGAATTAAAGGCAAAAGTAGTTCTTACAGCATGTTATATGATAAATCGGTCACCATAAACTACAATAAAATATAGGATTCCAGAAGAGGTATGGACATGTCATTTGTGTGATTATTCAAATCTGAGAATATTTGGTTGTGAAGCTTATGCTCTTATTTATAAATATTACCTTTCTAAGTTAGATCCTAGATCAAAGAAATATGTCTATGTTGGTTATGGTAATGGAGTTAAGGGGTATAGATTGTGGGATCCTATTGCCCACAAATTCATCATAAGAAGAGATGTGGTATTTGATGAATCCTAACTCATAAAATCAAACCTAGTAGATGTTGAAGTGAGACAAGAACATGCACCACAAGTTCAAAAAATTTAGTTGGAAGCTCAACCATATTCAGATAAGGAGGAGCATGAAGAAGTTTCAGAAGAAAATGAAGATGAAGATGTAGAAAATATCGAGGAAACTATGGATATGCCCCAACCATCTCTAAGGAGATCTACATGGGTCAAGAATGCTCCTACAAGGTATGATGATTATGTTTCATCTGTGGCTTTGGTTTCTAATGATGGAGAACCTAGTTGTTATCAGGAAGCAATGAAGGTATCTAAAAGTGTTAAATGGAAAGAAACTCTGAAATAATAAATGGATTCCTTAGAGAGGAATAAAACATGGGACATGATAGAACTTCTAAAGGATAGGAAAGTTGTCGGTTGCAAGTGGGTCTACAAACTGAAAAAGGGTGTCGATGATAAAGTTGAAAGGTATAAAGCAAGGTTTGTAGCAAAAGGGTATTCTCAAAAGGAAGGTATTGAGTTTCATGAAATCTTTTCACCAGTTGTGAAGCTTGTTTCAATTCGTGTTGTGTTAGCACTATTTGTTTTACTTGATCTTGATTTAAAGAAACTAGATGTTAAAACAACATTTCTACATGGATATTTGGATATATATATATATATATATATATAGAGAGAGAGAGAGAGAGAGGGTTTTTTCAGGATCGCAATAAGAGGTTTGTTTGCAAACTCAAGAATTCATTGTATGGCTTGAGGTAGTCTCCTAGGAAATGGTACAAGGAGTTTGATTCCTTCATGGTGATCCAAAATTTTACAAGAAGTGAATATGATCATTGTGTTTACTTTAAAAAGTTGGAAAATGGCATATTCATTATTTTGGTGTTATATGTTGACAATATGCTTGTTGCAAGAAAAATCATGGTCGAAATCAACAGGTTAAGGCTCATTTGGATAGGACGTTTGATATGAAGGATCTAGGAGCATCAAAACAAATCTTGGGCATGGAGATACACAGAGACATGAAAAATGGTAAGATGCGGTTATCACAACAGAAGCATGTGGAGAAAATACTTTTGAGATTCGGTATGAATAATGTGAAACACATGCAAATCCCTTTGGCTTCCCATTTCAAGCTTTCTTCAAGTTTATGTCCTAGTAATGATGATGAAATGGAGTATATGTCTCATGCACCATATGCTAATGCAGTAGGAAGTTTGATAAATGTGATGGTGAGTACTAGACCATATATTTCACATGTAGTTGGTGTTTTCAGTAGATACATGGAAAATCCAGGTAAAGAGCATTGGGCAGTAGTAAAATGGGTGCTTTGGTATCTTAGGGGAACAAGTAATTATTATATCACCTATGATGGTTCCAGTGATTCAGTGTGTGGTTATGTCAATTTATATTTTACAGGTGACTTGGACAAAAGGAGATCCACTTCAGGATATGTATTTACTCTTGCAAGAGGACTTGTTAGTTGGACGTCAAAGCTTCAAAATATAGTTTTTTAATCCACTACTGAGGAATAATATATGGCTTCCTCGCATGCATGCAAGAAAGCAATTTGGTTAAAAAGTTTGTTGGGTGAGTTTGGAAGGATGCAGGACAAGGTGAAAGTATTATGCAACAGTCAAAGTGTTATTCATTTGGCTAGAATTCCAACTTATCATAGTAAGACGAAGTATATTTCTATTAAACACTATTTTTCAAGACAGGTTGTTGATGAAGGGGGAGTGGCTCTAGAAAAGGTCCATACAAAAGTGAATTCTGCAAACATGTTCACGAAACCAATTTTGTTAGAGAAGCTACGATGGTGCTTGGTTTCTCTTGGCTTACAGAAAAGGTGATGAATTAATTCGAGCATGATATATCAGGTAAATTGTTTTCAAGGTGGAGATTGTTGAAACTTCCAACTAATTTCCCATGCATAGGCATACACACAACATTAGCTAAAAATAGAAAGTGCATGCATGCACACTACACTGATCAATTTGTGTAATTGTCTAATAGATACTATATATCTATGCATACCCATAGAGGTGTAGAAAGACAAGGGTTAATGAAAGCAATGTAGTGTAGCCCAGTGTATGGGAAGACAATGACAAAATGGTTGTAAGCCTATGTTTGGCTATTGTAATTATCCCTTGAATAATAAAAATATTGATTATCATTGTCCCGTGGTTTTTTCTCTTAAAAGGATTTTTCCAGATAAATAGTGTGTTCACTGTGTGATTTCTTTTCTTTCATTGTGTTCATTGTGATCTCTTCTGTTGGTTTTATTTATTTTCCATTGAATCGTGTTTAGTTTATGCTGTGCAACAAAGTCACCATGCAGAAGTCCAAGTCAAGGTTTCAATAGAAGTTTCTAGTCGAATTCGAGACCATCAACTTCTCGTACCATTGAGTCCGGTAGAGGTTGGTTCAAGATCCAAAGATTCTCATGATGGTTAAAACCTAGCCGAGACTGGCTACATAAAATTGAAGAAAAATAGGGTTGTCGACGAAGACTTTTGAATTCCATATTGTAATCATTAATCCAAAGATAAATTGTTGAAGGGTGGAAGATCGAATTCACTAGGAAGGAATACTAAGCCTAATTCAGGCGGTTGGTCGACTCCATTTCTGGTGGAAAGAACAAAAAACAAGGGTGGCGACCGGACATTGTAATTGCATTTAGCGTACTAACTGAATTGCAGATTTCGGATAAAGAAGATGTCGACTTCGAGTATCTAAATATTCTCGTCGATGAAGCTAGTTGAATGAGATTGATCCAATGAATTTTTTGTTGACGGAACTGATATAGTGCGGAACGATACCTGTTCATAGGACTAAATACTGCACTCTTGACCTGAGCATCATTTTCACATATGACCATTTTGACGAGGTGTCAAGAACAATTCATGGAGGCTACAAAATAAAATTATCCATGAACTTACCGTGGGCCGACCTGTTTGTTGGTGAAGGCGAGGTGATATTACCAGTCGAAGGAAGAAACAAGTCGACTTATGAGGAGATCGAATCATAGGCCTTTGTCATAACGACCTCGACTAAAGAAATTATCGACTGGTAAAACATATGCAAAAGATATGAGAGCCCGAAAGTCGGTCTGACCGACCAAACGACTATGTTGAAACACCGACTAACCAACTGCTCTTACTGTCTTCGATTCCTATAAAGCTATGGTCCAAGGATGGGCACATCAAGGATTATGATAAAAACAAACGTTTTGGGTGCCTCATCCAATAGGTCGCATTGTTTACAGTCAAATTCTAAGCAACACATGTATTTTTTGGCTGGCGGATACCAACAAAAATTGCAACAAATGGGACAATTACTCAAAGGAGTCTGGTAAATACAATAATATTGGCAGTAACTGTGCAGACTTCAGTGTAGTGTACTTAATTTGACGAAACCCTAACTTAATTACAAGAAGAACACATTCTCTCTTTGATTTCATCTTAGATATTGAGAATGTAATGCATAAGCGATACATGTTGAATAGGCCAATATGGATGAGTTGCTACAGGGATCGACAAGTTCAGGGGCGTATGAGATTGTGGTGATTTAGTTCAGTTGCCAAAGAGTATGTAAATAAACCATCAGTATCAATAACGACTCGCACTCAATGCCCTATAGAAAAGTTCATGGATGCGCGACCATTTCACAGGATGTTTTCTTTTAGACCAAAATGGATACAAATAGGATGATATCAATGTTTTTATTTTCATGGAATGAAATGTTAGCTCAAGACAGTGAGACTCTGCTAGGGTTCATGATCCAAGGAGATGAAGCATTGGTAACAATGTTATTGAAAGATCAAAGATCAAAGACCGACTAGACCTGAATAGAAGTTGAACGTCGAAAGCGGGATATATAAGGTCGACTCAATATGACTTGACATTCATAGCGGTAGGAAGTCATTCGAATTCAATATAAACTCGACCATTAATGTAATCGACCATAAATTTGGTGGTAGACCTAAGTAGGAACATTGCAAAGTATCAACTTCGACTTGTTAGAGTATTCGACATCTACTACAAAATGTTCGACATATGTGGGGAATACTATTTTGTATGACTATATATGCATAGTGACCCTAGTTCCAAGCTATTCAAAGACACTGCTGAAATAACATCTATATTTTAAAGAGTGGCAACAACAATTTGAAATATATGGGTTATGTACATCATTGAAGCACACATATGAACTCGATCTACAATTTCCAAAGACACAGAAACACAACCAGCAGCAGAGAAGAGGTTTGAATGAGCATACAGGGAACACTTCACTAAAACATTGAGCACTGATGAAGGAAAATTTTACAGCAGTTGATGGAGTAGAGCACTTATAGAGAGCATCCATTATGAGCAACAGTCGAAGGCATTCAAGAGAGATATTGTATACACACATAGAGATTTCACGAAAAGATGATGACAAGAATATTAAATTAAACCCCTTGGTACGAGAATTGCAGAACAATTCTTGAAAGCAGCAAAATGGTCAGTTGTTGATGTAGACCCTCTTTGATCCCATATCAAGAATCCTTCGAGGGAGAAACCTAACATAGCGCGTGAGAGGTCTAGGTTTGGATTGAGCGACTGACTTGGTAATAGCAACAGTCGAGGAAGCTCTTTAAAGAAATCACAGTTGATACAGACAAGCAAAACATGGAGATCGAGGAAGTAGACCTGTCATATGGCCCCTTGGACTCAGGACTTGGACGCATGCTTGCTCGAGACGAGCAAGGAATTGAGTTTGGGGGAGATTTTGTAGGGGCTTTTTAGGCCCTTGTTTGGTACTAAACTAATCAAGATCTTTAGTTCTAGGGATCTTATAATTTTCAATGGCCTAATGAAGTGGTTGAAATCCAATGGGATGACGTGTATTTATGGGTTGGGAAGCAACGTCATGGATTATGTGATATCTGGTGTCCCTATATACAACCAAATATTAAAATTTGACCTTTTAAATTATCATGAACCCAACTCTAATCATGGACCTTTAAACCTAACTCTAAAATTTGACATGCACAAAAACCCCATTGAAAAAAATATTGATAACCAAAGGCACTTGTTTTTTGAAAAAAATAAAGCTAATATCGTCTTAAAGGATTTAAATAGTGAATTAAATCCCCTATCATATAAGAACAATATTGAAGACCTCTATCATAATTTTACAACAACCCTTTCTACTTCTACTAACAATTTCTCTAGAATTGTGTTATGTAAAAGGAAAAATGAAATAGCCAACCCTTGGTATGATAATGAGTGTAAATTGTTATAAAATCCATTAGGAATGCTTCTAATGAATATAGAAAATTTGATAAGATAAATAGGCACAAATATCTAATTAAAAGGAAAAAAATAGTACTATATAAATAGAAAGCAAGATAAGCGTTTGCACCTTTCTAAGTTAAATCCTAAGAAATTCCGAAGGAAAATTTTGACTCAAAAATAAATAAAATAATATGATTCCCTTGAGGGACTAAAATTCCCACCTTAAAAATATTTATGAATCCCTTAATGTTGTGGAAAACATTCCAAATGTTTCTATAGAGGATGAAGGTTTTTCTATAGAAGACATAAGAGTTTGGGGTTAAGTGGCTTGCAAAAGGGAAAGCTAAGGATGTCAAAGGATACCAAACTAAAATATTAAAAATTGGAGGGCCTATCCTCATCCCTAAGATACACAAGTTCTTTAATTTA
>JASDQU010587709.1:38103-51351 GCA_032191745.1 Picea mariana | reverse complement strand
ATGTACATTTGTTTAATAGCATAAATTTCTAGTTTGCTACATTGAACTACTATAGCTAAACTTTTGAATTGCTACATTAATTTTATGTAAATTAGGAAAACATAGTAAAAAAAATTTTTACCCTAACTCAAAAGAAACGAATAACAATAATTAGCAATAAATCCAAGAAACAAAGGTCCCAAAATAAGCATACACTTTTCACAATGCTTTGAAAGTTTATATTCCTCGGGTTGATAATTAAAGTAGGTCCATGTGATTAATGGAGTGTTAATTCCAAGGATTGCTTGATACCATCACTTTTTGGCACCATTGTCGGAAAAACGCTAATATTTTTGGATTCTTTTTCTTTTCATATTGGCTCTAGGGATTTATTAAGTAGAATATACTCTTATAAAGGGGTATGAATGAGGAGGAGGAGAGATAAGTTTGGAATATTTATACATAATAACCCTTCAAATTCTAATCCTAAAGAATTAAACAAGGAAGAGGATTATGCTTCAACGTCTCACAGTTTGAAAGATGACCTTAAGTTTAAGATTGAATTAGACGATCCATATATTGATTTGTGGGGATTTCATAGACCTTATGGCATAAAAATTGAAACCATTGGTTGGTAAATTGAGACTTTGTTCAATATGGGAGATAGAGATGAGAGACATGAGGAAGAAAGACATATTCCAAGAAATGAACCAGATAGTCAAGATGAGGAATATCCATTTCCTATTAGAGATTCTGACAAAGAATCTGAAATAAAAAATATAAACCCCTCAATTATTCCACTATATTATGGGTTACCTACAAAGGACCCAAATAATTTCTTGTTTGAATTTGAACTTTTATGTCAGACATATAAATACAAAAAGTATGTTAAAAATATAAGGTTGTTTCCCTCAAATTTAAAGGATTCTTATTTAATATGGTTTATGGGACTACAAGGATGAAGCATTGGTACTTGGGAATATATGAAGAAATATTTATTAGAAAAGTATAAGGATTATTGTAAAGCACGAGAATCAAGACATCAAATTTTTTTTATGACACAAAGGGATGATGAAACATTAGAGGACCATGCTAAAAGGTTTTAGTTTAGTTATAAATGAGGCACAAACTGTAAACTTGATGATGGATCACTGAAATTAGTATTTCTCAGAGGAACAAGAGAATATTTGATGGTAAATTTGGATCTAATTGTTGCAGGGTATATTTATCAATTCACTTATGTTGAAATAAAAGACTTGTTTAAAAACTACTCTAGAGAAACCATGATGAAAGGTAGGGGGTTAAAAACCATCTTACCTTCAACATCAAAGAGCACAAATACAACTAGAGTAACTAAAGATGAAATTGGAAATATAATAGAGGATATACAAATAGACATCCTAAATTTTTTATCTATGCAATTGGATACTCTGCAAAAAAAAAAAGGAAACAAGAGGAAAACGACAAATCCTTAGCAATTTTCTACCCCATGTGCACTAAGAAACATCCAATAAATGAGCGTCCACTTTTTGTAGTAAAAGTGTACAATATTTTTTATGAAAATCATGATACTAACGACTACCCACAATTTTCAGGTTTAAAGGAAATATACCAAAATTCTAAATAGAATGTTGAACAGGTCTACTTTATTAATCAGTGATGGTTTGGAAAACCAATACTATAGTTTCTAGGAGGTTAGAAATATCAATATTCGATACCATCATGGTCTAGTCAATATCCTAAACATAATAATCAACCATATTTTTTACCATTCCAACACAGTCAACAATATTTTCCATGGTTTCAAACTCATCAACAACCATGGCCACAAACTTTCCCTTATCCAATGAGTTATGGTCAACAACCATATGCAATTCAAGGGAACACGTGGCCAAATCAACAACAAACTTTTTGACCATATAATAATTGGCCTACACATCAACAACAACAATTGTTGTATCCTCCAATATAAGGAGATAATCAAATGCAAACATGACACTTATAGTTTCCCACCCAACATAATCTGAATCCTAATAATAGGATAGGGAAACCAAACCAGCCACAACCAAATGGAAAAAAACCAAACTAGTCAAGTTAGTCCAATCAACTAATACAATTAGGTCTACGAGTAACTTATTCTAATGAATTAGAAGATTTTCCATCCTATACGGTTCCAAAACTTGAATGTCAAGTCAATCATCTTTGATCAAGGAAAGTGTTAGAAGATCCTATACCCATTAGGGTAGACAACATTAGTGAATAATAACATGTGGTTAGGAAGGATGGAGAACAATTGAAACTAATATCCTCTAATCCCATTCAAAATTGTGTCCAATATTTGTTAGAAAACAAGGATAATATTGTACTTTTTCCATATATATTACAATAATCTAAATTATGGGTGAGTTGAAGAATTTATGTGTCAAAATCCGTTCAATTCAAGCCACAAAAACCATTCACATTTATAGTAAGGTCATTACAGATCTGTTTGTCAAGAAACTAGGATGGAAGAAACAAGATCCCCCTACTATCCAAGTAGTAGGACAGTTGTCTGAACTTTTGCTAGGATAAACTATCAATCCAAAGTAAATTGATCCAGGTAATCATGTAGTCAAAGTTTATATTGGAAAAAATCCAATTCCAAACACTCTAATTGATTTGATTGAAACCATTAATATAATGACTGTAGAAGTTATGGAAAACTTGAATCTTCATAAACTAATATGTCAAATACTAAAAATTTTGAAAACGGATGATAAGTCAGCAATGAAACCTAAAGGAATCCTAGAATATATTGCATTCACAATAGATTCATGGGAGTACCTAATAGATTTTATAATATTGCATCCTAAAAAAAACATAGTCCACTATCCATTAATCTTGGAGCATCAATGGTTAGCAATTGTTGATGGTTACATAGAATGTCACTCGGGAAATATGAAAATTTCACAAGGAGAATCTATTAAGAAATTTAAATTGTATCCCCCAACAAATTCCATGTTGGAAATAGAATAACCTTTGTCGATTCCACCTGATGATGGGAATGACTATTATACTAAAAATGTAACACCAATTCATACAATTGAACAAGAAATATAGTTGAAGGAACCATTTGATGAAATATTGATATCAAGCTTTATAAAAAATGCGTATTCAACAATCGTTGGCATTAGGGAATGTGAACAACCCACAGAACAAGGATCAAGCTCTCTTCGTAATGAAAAAATTGATTATTCTAATGTGTTTCTTTAAAATTTTAGTGATGGTAATATTCCTCAATACTTGAATGAATATTTTGTAAAAGAATCTATTAACAGTTAGGTTAAAACCATTGATATTTTTCCATGAAAATATCTAAGTATAAACAACCAGCTATGGCCAAAATGGTAACAAAAATTACAGAAATTGCTACAAAAATATTATGTAGCATTTTCTTGGAATTACAAAGACACACATGATATTTATGCATCTATTTGTATGAACCATATTTATACTCAAGATGGAATGAAACCTTCTCAACACCCATAACAAAGAATGTGTCTTATTCTAAAAGATATTGTAAAAGATGAGCTACAAAAACTCCTAAAACCATGTTCATTTATCCAACTTTTGATAGAGAGTTGGTTTATACATTTGTGTTGGTTCCTAAGAAAGGATGAAATTAGCATATTTTTGTTGATTATAAGGAACTTAACAAAGCCACAGAAAAGATAATTTCCCTTTACCATTCATTGACCATGTTTTGGATTATTTATCTAGAAAATAATATTTTTCCTTCCTATATGGTTTTAGCAGGTATAACCAAATTGAAATAGCACTAGAGGATTAGGAAAAAACAACATTCACATGCCCCTAGGGAACCTTTCTTATAGTGTTCCACCCTTTGGGTTATGCAATGCACCAACCACTTTTCAGAGACTTGTTTTAAGTAATTTTTTTGATTTAATACCTGACCAAGCGGAAATGTTTATGGATGATTTAACTACTTTTGTCAATCAATTTTATGAAGAATTAAATAGAGTAGAAAAATTTCTTCACCGATGCGTAGAAAATCATGTATCAATGAGAATTGAAAAGTGTTTTTTAATTATGATAGAAGGAATTGTGTTAGGACATCATATTTATACTAAGGGAATTCAAGTAGATCCTGCAAAAAATGTTGTTATCAAAATTCTATGGGTATCAACAAAGAAGCGAGAGGTAAGAAGTTTTCTTAGCCATGTTGGTAACCTTATTGCCTCATTGTTTCTCCAGTTTTTCTCTGCAACCTTGGAAACCTTCATTCTGAAACATCAGCCTCTACAAGAATGCAACTCTCGCGGCGGCAAGGTATTCCCTCCTTTTTATTTTGAATTTATTTATTTATTATTTAAATTACATATTTTTCATGTCTATTCTTCTTCTAGTTGTCAGGATGGCCACTGCTTCCATTTGGGGGAGGTTAATTTGACTGGAAAAATTAGTTGTCATGACTAAAAAATTAGTTGTTATTCACCAGAAATATTTACGACATGACAGACACATTAGAGTGTATCAATAGTACCTCCATATTCTATGTGGAAATTACCACCATAAGTTTGTCCATATCTCCACATCATCCACCATAACTCATGATTAATTCTTATTTATTATCCCCGTTATTCCATAAGCCACATGCCCTTACCTCTCTTTGCGATCAATTCTCCATGCAGGTTGATTAGTTATTTATTTGATGGAAGAGTCAACAAGATAGTTAATCCAGTAGATTTTGTTGTGTGTTGTTTCCATTTCCCTGCCAACATTGCAAAAGTACATTATGAGAATTATGAATCCATTATTGTGTTTTTAATCAAGAAATAATAATACTGCATCCAACATACTTCCACAAAATATATTTCTATATAGAATACTTACTCGGTAGCATATCATTCTAGTGAATTGCAAGGTTGAACTACATTATACTATGTCAAAGATCAAATAAGTGTGGATTATGGAGGAGGTGGTTGCATCTATGAAATAAGAACTCTCTATAGGATGGGAGAAAACTTGTTTTCAAAGGAGCCTATTACAATGTAAGTTATTCTCAGCAATTTGTAGGTGTCTGATATTTTTTGGCAAGATGGGTGGTTATAGTTCTTTGAGAGAATACAAAATATAAGTACGTTGTTGGAAAAACATTTTTCTCGGAATTTTAGAGAGAGTGTGACAAATATAAATGACCTAGAATTATCTATGACAAAATAAATTATCCCACAAGCTACAGACTTGGAAGCAGATGGAAGGTGTCGGTATGAGGAAAGAGTGGAATCATCCAGAGCCAGCCGTGTTTTTTTGGAACAAGATGAAGTAGTGGAAGATACAAGGAAAGGGGTAAATATATTGTCTTTACTAGAGACACGGGGTGAAGTACTCCATCATATTATAAAGTACATTACCTATGAAGGTCATTAATTTATTTGCATGGCATACCATTTTTGTTTTCTATCCCATTTGAGGAACAATAGAAAGATAAATTTACCATATTTATTTTTTGTTAAATTTAGATTTGTTATTAAGTTCTTTTCAATTTACAAGAGCATAACAACATATTAAGGATCACTGAAAGAAACACAATCACAAGGTACACAACATTTTATCTTGGGAAACTCTCATGGGGGAAAAAACCCAACAAAAAAATCATCAATAATAGATTTCCAATACAATGCCAAGAATAAATACCAAAACACTAAAGAATATCCAAGACTGAGCATGTGCCTCTCTCTCCTTCTTCTTGCAACTGCAACTACCTCCAAAATATTATCACTTGTTGAGTGACTGACTGAGTGAATGAGTGAGGCACCATCCTCTCTCATTTATACTAGCTAAGGGGTGCTAGGGTTATTTCTCTTGACCAAGAAGGGTCGACTTCTTCCAATAGTGGTTAAAACCACTTCAATAAACCCTACGGGTCGACTTCTGAAATACCACCATATAAATGTTGTTTGACCAATCCACAAAAGGGGATTTGGTCATACATAAGTCTCGACATGATCAATCCACAAAAGGGGATTTGATCTATTAGATAATAACTCAATTATAATTAGAATATTCTTTGAAGTTACAATATTTCAACACTCCCCCTTAACGAGAAGGGTATTCTACTGACATAACCCAATACAACATCATGAGGAGAAAGAGAGGGAAGCAACACCATCAAAATCTGGAACACTGATTGTCATATCTAAAAATTATTGAAAGTTTTTCTCATCTTCAATAACATCATCATCCACAGCATGGAGCTAAAGTAGCATCATCATCATCAATCACAACATGGAGCTAGAATAACATCAATATCATCATTCACACCATGGAGATGGAATAGCATCATCATCATCATCATCGTCAGCATGAAGCTGAAACGTCAACATCAATAACATGAATCTAGAGCAACAATCTCACCAAAATGAGGCCAATACATCATCAACAACAACACAAGGATGGTACAACATCATCAACAACACGAGGCTAAATTAATCACCATCATCAACATGAGGATGAAAAAATAACATCATCAATACAAGGTTGAGACAACAACATCATCAACACGAGGTTGAGATAACAACATCATCAAAACGAGGTTGAGACAACAACATCATCAACACGAGTTTGAGACAACAACATCATCAACATGAGGATGAGATAACAAAATCATCAACATGAGGTTGAGATAACAACATCATCATCATATGGAAATAGAATGAGGCAGGTGCAATAACAACATTTTGTGGTACTCTGAAAGACCATCCTTACCGAACCTTCAGGATCTACCTAGGAATCATAATATTCCCTAGGATGTAAAATCCTAATGGATCTACCACGTGGTACTCCGATAGACCATCCTTATTGTACCTTAGGGATCTTCCCAGGAATCAAAATATTCCCTAGGATATAAAATCCTAATGGAGCTACCACTATTGACCACAGCTGACATATACATGCACAGGTACTCTAAAAGACCATCCTTACTGGACCTTTAGGATCTTCCCAGTGATGATCAATCCCCTAGGATATAAAATTATAATGGATCTTCCCATTGTTGGTTAGGATACCATAGTATCATCAACATCACTCCCCCTTTTGAAGGAGGTCCTTTCGGACTATAACAAGATTTTCTCAAAAGTATTCAAACTTTACATGAGATAGAGGCTTGATCAACACATTTTCAACCTACTCATCTGTGCCAACATATTGGATCTTTACAACTCCTCTTTGCACCATATCACAAATGTAGTGATACCAGATTTCTATGTGCTTCGAATTATCATGGAAAATTGGGTTCTCCATCATCTTTATGGAAATTTGATTATTACATAGAATCATGATGGCTTCCATCTCTAGATGGAATAGACTTGTCAACAACTTCTGAGGCCATAAGGCTTCACAACTGGTGGAACATGAAACAATGTATTCTTCTTCTGTCATGTTGAGAGAAATATTGAATTGCTTCCCACTCTTCCATGAAGTCATGGTTGAACCTAGATTGAAACAACATCTTGAAGTTCCCTTTCTATCAAAAACACTTCCATCCCAATCTGAATCAGTATAACCAAACATTATTAAGTCATGATCTCCAGTATAACAGAGACAAAAGTCCAACGTACCCTTAAGGTATCTCATCATATGCTTTGCACCTAGAAGGTGAAAACATATGGGTTCTACCAAATACTGACTCAAGGTGTTCACATTAAAGAATATATCGGGCCTGGTATTCGTCAACAAACCAATAATCTATCTGTATAGATTAGTACCAACCAATTATGTCGAAGTATCAACCAGAAGATTCAACTTTGTTTCCATGGGTGTGTTCATGGATTTACATTCCAATATGTCAAATATATTTAGTATTTCAACTGCATACTTCCCTTGGTTAAGGAATATCTTCTCTGGGCTCTTATAAACTTCAAGACCTAAGAAATAATGCATCAAGCCTATATCTTTTATCTCAAATTCTCTAGTGAGGTTTTTCTTACAATCATTGATGATATTTTCTTCTCTTGTTAAGAATAAGTCATCCACATACAACAACAATATAACTAGCTCATCATTCATAACCTTGAAGTAAAGGTTAGAATCATATTTACTCTAGGTAAATCCCAAGCTCATTAGGAAACTATCAATTCTACCATACCAAGATGTTGGAGATTGCTTAAACTTCTAGACATGATTCTTCTTATCTTGTACTTTGAAACCAAATTTTCACATCACATTGTACCAACCTGGTACACTTGCTCAGCTCTAACTTAATATGCATAATCATGTGCTAGCTCTATGTGATTTCTACAAAGAACTATGTCTCACTTCCTGAGATTATTTCTTCTACTCTCTCTACAATTGTTCCTCTGGGACTGGGACTCTGCACCCGCAACTACTCTGAATTTGAGAATGACTATTCCATTATCATTGTGGCTTCTGAAATCTGAGAGTAACTCCTCTACTCTATCACGACAAAATTTTCATCGAAAACTGAGAATGGGTCAATAACTAACACTGAAAGTAGTTTTTCTTATTTCATGGAGATAAATCTATCTGTTATTGTAATCATGTCTCCATGGCTCGACTAATGTACTACACCAACTGGCACTAGAGTTAACTCAATCTAAAATATACATATCTCTCCCATTAAATCTCATATTTTTTATGAATCATGGTTGTTCTGGTTGTCTTTATGAAAAATGGAACCGTTTCTTCAATTACTAAAGTAGGTATCTCATCATAGTATTCTCCCTCTTTCTAGGAGAATCTTATGGACACAAATTGGGCTTTGTACATCTTTATATTATTATCTGCAACATGATTTATTTGCTAGATCAATCATGGAATTCACCATTGGATTACTTTCTCGTCTTAAGGAAAAAATCATATCCCAGTCCTTCTGATTGTTTTCCTTATTTGTTACTCAAATAAGGGAATCTTCCCTGGAGAATTCACATCTCCTAGAAGTCTCTAAGGCTACGATATAGTCTTATCAATTCATGGCATCTATTTGTCCATCCTAGAAGACATCTCCTTTTCCCATCTGATCCTTTCTAAGATCATTCTTACTCCGTTCTTGATTTCTTTTGAGTCTACAAAGACTTCATAGTTTCTACAAGATATAGTTGGTGTTGAATCCCAAGTCTTATATGAAAATCTGAGTCAAAATTTAATTATGCTTCTTGTCAAGGTGTCTTCATTATCCTTTGAACAAGTCTATTATGAGTTATGTTCTAATGTTCAATCATATTTGGAGCCTTATTCTCCTTACAATCAATCTCCATATTAGATACTTTGTATCTCAAAAGTAGTTTCCTCTTCATCTTCTTTGGTACATGAATGATCACGTATACAATTTGGATAGTTTGGTCGATGTCTCATCTAGTATGTTTCTTCTTGCAATCATCACTATATCTTACTCAGGGTTATCACCTATGTGCTATAGCTGGAAACCCCCCTATGGACTACACTAGGGTTCAACATGTAGGCATATCTAACCGTCTAAAAGTCTCTTGCGTTTTATAACTAACCCTAATATACCCCACATTCATGCATGAAATACAAATTAAAAAGATCTGATAACTCTACCTTTAACTCTGTGTCTGGTGTCAATCCTTTCGTGTTTGATTGCCCCACTGATTACAAGTCTCCTCCCAAGGATGACCTGCATTCACAAACAAACAAACAGGGAAATAAAAACATGCATCTCATATATTAATTATGGGTTATATGATGCTATAAAAAATAAATCAAACATAAATATTTGACACATCATATTGCGGGACAGAAAAAGTATTCCTTCTATTGATATCACAAAGCTTACTTACAATGAGATCAATGACTTATCCTCGAACCTATTTTGGGATACTATTCACCAATCTCCAACTGCGCTTCCATGTATCTTTCTCTTCTCACACTCTCTCTATGGAATAGAATAGGCTTATGATGGAGGAAAAAGGCAAGAATGGGAAATTCTGGTACAAATCTCACAAGGTGGCTGCAAATTCTTGGGGCAAGGAGGGGATGTGAAACGGGCATAGTTTCATTGTTCTTATCCTTATCTTTGGAATAAGACACCAACACCTCCTTTTATATGAAAACAGGTTGGTTATTCGGTTGGGAGATGGGCTATAGGCAGTGGGACAGTTGGGAAACTAACCAATAGCCTGTAATCTCAACGAATTCCTTGCAACTTTTTAATTTTTGCAACATTTGTGGGTATACGTGGGCTATAATGGTGCATTTAGCGTACGTACATGAGATTTAGTGGTGCATCAAGCATGTGTACGCGGGCAATAGTGGTGCAAGGCATGTACATCTTAAAAAATAATGTTTTTAAGAAGAGCTGCTCAGTGATGGCATGGAAAAAATAACAAGTAAGAGGGTCTAATTCCAGGTATGCATGTATGGTACAATTTAGGGTTATAACAGATGCCCCCTAATGTGTGAGGTCAGAAGAGCATCTGATGGCCAAAATACATTACAAATATTTACCAACTTATGAAGCGAGTGAGTCTGGGACCAGAGTTCAGGAGGTTCCATCTGCAAAATAACAATTGTCTCACCGAGGTGGGCATACCCATGCTTGGGATGAAATAAATCATGACTTCCAATCAAATAAACTGCAGATCCATGTCATATAACTATATAAAGTGTAGCCGAGAGAAATACATAGTGGATCTACGTCTTAAAATCAAATATATACATGTATAGTATCCATCTTAAAGAAGCCAATGATGCATGATGGCTGGAGATGAGGCATTCATAGATCGAGCAACAAATTCAAGATCTTCAAAACTCGGGTAAGAGTGTAATGTGATTTTATGACTTCACTACCCAAAGGTCTTCGACGACTCATTAAAACCAGACAAGAGGATCTTGGTGATTAAGAAGAGAGCTTCATTTATTTCGAACAAGGACTTGATTGGACTTTTGGGGATGGTCGGGCATGAGGGAAAGAGACAAAATGCAAAAAGGCCAACTCAAGTTGGGTAAAAATTCTTTTGGAAAATAGCACAACAGATGATCGGACTTAGGCAGCATGCCATTGACATAATTTTGTGATGCAGGAGGCAACACAAACTCTCCATGTGTTTGGAAGAATAACCAAATGGAGGAGGACACAACTCTATGTAGAGAGAAAAACTTCCTAAGGTCATATTAAATCCCAAAGCTTGAAAAAAAAATGGAAGAATGTGATTTGTCCAAGAGTGACTCATTGTGCTACCATAAAAAGAAAATACTTTTCCCGTCCTCTTTTTGGGGTATATTTTATTTTTTTGTCTTTTTCAATATTTTTAAAGAGATTGAAAAAAGAATGAAATAATTCTACGTTAAAAAGGAGGAATGAGTGTCGCAAAGCATACTACTTCCAAGCAAAAGGGACACACTAATGCTCAGAGAAAGGATACATGTGCAGGAAAAGGACACTTGAAAAAATTCCTCCATGGGTCAGGTTGTCAAAATGCAGAGGCAAAGTGCTACAAGGCTTGCGTAAAAGGCATGCTTCAAAGGTTCAGTTGAGAGAAACATGGAGCCGACATTAGGCCAAAGATGAAGGAATGCAAATGCAATTAATAAGACACGATGAAACCCCCTTCATTGTATTTTTCACGAGCCCATAGAAGGTAAGCTCAGTGATTTTTCACTTTTAGAGAGTCTGAAAAAAAACAAAAGAAGACTTCGTTGGGGTACCTTTTCCGAAGGTAGTCTAATTGGTTCAAAAAACGGGTAAACTAGCACTGAAAATACGTCTATTCAAAACAATTTTAACGAGTGTGACGAATACAAGATCACTCGACAATCTTTTCAAATTTAAGGAGTTTGAAAAGAGATTAAGTATGGACTCACAACCTTTTTCTAGATTTAGTCCCCTTAGTGTGAAAAAGTATAAACTTTACTTAGGATAACTCTCCCAGCGAGAGGAATCTCCCTAGGTGTATCTTTTTCCTTCTTAATCTACAAGCCCAAAAAGGGGTAAAATCATGCCAGTAGATGTTTTTCTGAACCAATTAACGAGTGTGAAAGAACAAGGTCACTTGATGATATTTTCAATTTTAAGGAGTCTAAAAAGAGACTAACTATAGACTCCATAGGGGATGTTCTTCTGGACCATCTTAATGAGTTTGAAGGAACAAGGTCACTCAACAATCTTTTCAATTTTATGGAGTCTGAAAAGAGCTTAACTATGGACTCCATGGGGGTTCCTTTTTCATAAATTTAGTCCCTCGGGCCCGAAAAAGGGTTAAACTTATACCTGAGAATACTCTTCTAGCAAACCAAAGTTCCTAGAGCATACCTTTGTTCATAAAATTGACCATACAGACCAAAAAAGGGGTAAAATACCATCGGATAGACATGCCTTCAAGTTTTAGTTTGGCAAGCGTGAAGGACAACAAGATCGCTCGACAATATTTTCATGTTTAGAGAGTCTGAAAAGAGCTTAAAGACGACTCATTTTCTGGGAGTCTCGAGGGTGAGGCCAAGAGTGATGACATATCAGACATATGAGGCTCAATCTCATAATCAGGAGAAGACTAACAAGGAATCCCGAGCCTAAAATCATTAATGATGGCATGGACACCAAAATGAAACCAAGATCTACCTAGGGCATCCATGTAGAGGTAGGATCTACCACCAAATTATGACTCTTCTAAAGAAGCAATGATGGTTTTGTGTCACAATTCAATGGGTTCGATCCTATGGAAAAGAGGAAAATACAACAAGATGCAAAAATTGGAGGTGGAATCCTAACTTAAATGCAAAAATTTGGAAAAATGAATTTTACCAAAGAATCTTTAAAAGTGAACCATCTCCCCAAAAGTTTTCCAAACCAAAAGTGAAGTGTATCATAACATCCAATGAGAAACTCAAGAACCACGTTAAATGATTTTCATGCCATAAAAAATGACAAACGGCTTCAAAAAGTGGAAAAAAGGGCCAAAAAAGTCTACAAATAGAAGTTGGCAGCTCATTATTACCATTGTAAATTGAGAATTAACCAAAAAGCTAAAAACACCCCTTTGCTAAAAGAGTTGATTCTGGGAGATTCAGAGGATGAAACAAACTTCTACTAGAACCAAGTAAGTAAAACTCAACCCCTCTTTCATTTCAATACTTCCTTTTTACTTTTATTTTAGCTTTTTGAGGGGGTGCACACTCCTAAAAGGGGATGTCCCTATGTGTACGTGAGTTGTCCAAGGAAAACCCACATGTGCTAGCAGGAAAAAAATAATCTACCCACGTGCATATGTGACTATGTACAATACAACCTGCATA
>JASDQU010587709.1:6146-32775 GCA_032191745.1 Picea mariana | reverse complement strand
ACACCTTTTTTGACTGGTGGGCATGACAGATTCCTGCGATAGACGACTACCTCTACGCTGGGATCAACTTTTCGAGGGACCCGGACATGTCCGTACCTCCCGGAGATGAGCGAGGAGAGATAGGTATGTTTGTTTTTAAAGTTATTTAATTTTTTAGTTTATTTTTTGAGGTGTTTGCACCCACCTTTGTATTCTGAGACTTTTGATATATATATATATATATGCGTATTTACATCTTTTATGTCTTATGGATCATATTTTTACAATGTATGTACATGTGTATGTGTGTGCTTCTTCTATCTGTGTGCAATATGCCAATCTAATACATGATTAGCTAGAGTATTTGGATTTTATTTAATCTCCTAGGAACATGGATATATGTAATGTAATCAAAGCATCGTTCTAAGAGACGTACCCTAATGAATCGTCAGTGTAGGGTAGGATCATAAACATGGAAAACCCCATTTAACTGGGACACAACTAGCTAAGCATCTAAGTAGACCCAGAGGTGAGAGATACTATGCGACAAAGTGTCACGAAGTAACTCTATTACTATGTTGTATTCGGCAACATTGTTTGTGGTGTCACCTATATAGATACATCTAGAAGATAACAACTGGCCTTGAGGCATGAAAATCACCCAAGTTGCAGAAGAAAGCCTCCGAGTGTGTCGGCTAGCGTCGTCTGTGAATCCAATGAACACCTTTGATTCACTTGACATCTACCACATTGAAAAAGATGACATAAATAATGACACGTCCTAAAAAAAAAGGACAAAAACGAACTGTAAAAGAACTATACATATGTACAAGAAGTCACACAAGGTGATCAACCTATGAGTAATACTTATTGAGGTAGAGCCGATTTCTAGGCTCTGCCAAAGGTTTTCCTTCACAGATAACCAGATGATAATCTCCATTATTTAAGATCTCTTTCACAATGAAAGGTCCGAACCACATGGGTTTGAACTTGCCTGCCCCTAGGGGATCCTTATCTTGGTCATAGACTAGGACAAGGTTACCTTCGGATAAAATCCAAAGATGAACGAACCAATCATATTGACACTTGACTCTTTGCTTGTGAGCCTCATTAGCCAAGGTTGCGTCACAAAGTTTCTCATCGAGCTGCTCAAGATATAATAAGCGTTCCTCAAGCAGTGATGTGTCTAGAAATAACTTTACTGCCAACTTTAGAGATGGTATCTGGCACTCTATTGGAAAGACTACTTCCAGCCAATAAACAAGTTGAAAAGGTGAAAAATCGGTTGTAGTCTTTACAGATGTTTGGTAGGCCCACAATGCTAAGTACAACATCAAATTCCAATTTGA
This sequence comes from Picea mariana, assembly GCA_032191745.1. NCBI lineage: Eukaryota > Viridiplantae > Streptophyta > Pinopsida > Pinales > Pinaceae > Picea > Picea mariana. The sequence continues at coordinate 31,447 of JASDQU010587709.1, read as the reverse complement.
CTTGGTCGAATTTATCGTTCACTGCAGAATGTCTTGAGGGACTTATTCACAACTTCCACCTGACCATTCACTTGTGGTTAGTAGGGTGATGAATGCTCTTTCCTCAACCCAAGATTTGATGTTAAATTGAACATCATTTTGTTTTGAAAGTGACTGCCATGGTCAGTGACAATCTCCCTTGGGATTCCAAACCTTGCTATAATATTGTTAAAAATAAAGAGAGTTATGGTTTCGGCATCATTATTGAACGTTGGCATAGCCTCGACCCAATTTTTGAAGTAGTCTATTGCTACGAAGATATAATGGTGCCCCCTGGCTGAAGATGGGTTGCATGTAGTATAATCGATCCCCCACTTGGTGAAGGGACCAACGGTAATGACAGGAAACATGGGAGTAGGGTGTGCCCTCATATTCTAAGAGAATATCTGACACGGGTGGCACTTCTTGACCGATTCAACGCAATCCTTGATTAACACCGGCCAAAAGTAACCGGCTTGTAGAATCTTTTGGGTTGTTTCCAACCCAGACAAATGCCCACCACATGCTCCAATGTGGCATTCATTAATAATGAGCATCGCTTCTTCATGAGTGAGACACCGACGATGGATGCAATCTACACCTTGACGATACAAAGTGTCATCGAGAATGAGATAGTTTTTTTCCTGATGGCGTATATGTCAACTCTCATCACGAGAAGCAGAGGTGGGGCACTTCAAAGTCTGGAGATAGACTAGTATATCTCCATACCAGGGGTCCAAAGAAGAAATAAGGAAAATATCTCCTTTAGTCGATGATTCTTCTGGCGTAACATCACCTAATTCGACCGAAAGTTTTGAGATAAGTTCCGCAAAGGCCAATGACTTCTTAGATTTCGTAGAAACCAAATCTAAGTCAAATTCCTAGAGGATAACAATCCATCTACTGATATTTCTGTCAATTACACATCGTGTCAACATGTATTAGAATGAATTGAACCAATACCATACCGATGATCGACTCTGTCACGACCAAGTACAATAAGAAATCTTTATTATAATTGGGTGGCCAAAGCAGAGAGGAATATGTGAGGCACGTTTCAACGCTTCGATAGAGCGTTGAGCGGCTTCATCCCAATAGAAAGGAACATCCTTTTTCAGTAAACACATGAACCCTTTAGTGATATCAACATAGTTTGAGATAAAACACCGAAGAAAGTTAGCTTTTCCCTATAAACTCTGAAGCTGAGGGACTTTGCATGGGGGAGGCAATTGAACTATCACATCAACCTTTAGAGGATCGACCATGATCCCTGTTTTCGAAACTATGAACCCTAGAAGATGACCTAACGTCACACAAAAGTTTCATTTGTTTGGATTCAAGCGAATCTTATAGTAGCGACATCGCTCAAAGAGAAGTTGGAGGTGTGTGGTATGATCAGCTCTCTTGCGAGATCGTGATGCTAAATCATTGAGATAGGCCTTGACTATGTGTCTGAGATTGTGGAAAGAAAAAGACATGGCCCACTGAAAAGTGGCTGCAACATTCTTCAGGATAAAAGGCATCTTCCAATAAGCAAATGTACCCCATGGACAGATAAAAGCGGTTTTATGCTGGTCTTCGGGATTAATATGTATCTAATTGTATCCCGAAAAACCATCCATGAAAGAAAAGACCTCGTAGCCTTCACATTCATCGACAATCTGGTCAATGAATGGGGTGGGTAAATTTTCCTTTGGACATACCTTGTTCAAATCATGAAAGTCCATACATACGTGAATCGTTCCCTGCTTTTTTTTACCGTAACAGGATTTGACACCCATTGAGTCAACTGAATGGGGTAGATGAAACCATCTTTGAGAAGTTTCTCTAATTCAACCTTAATAGTTGCTACTTTCTTAGGATTTACCAGACGAAGCTTATGCCAGATTGGATTAGCGTCAGGATACGTCATTATTTCATGTTCGATGATTCTTGGATCAATGCCTGGCATTTCCTCGTAAGACCAGGCAAAAGAATTGTGAAATTACTTAAATAAATCTTTGTAGATTCGAATCTCCTCGAGGGAGTATTCCGCTCCGACAAAGACATTCTCTGATGAAGGAAGTTCTTGATATGTCGATAGGTATCGTTTCAGTGATGGTTTCCATATTACCTATGGCGTAAACTGTGTGCATAGCCAAAGGATTGATAGGACAAGACTTATCTCCAGTCATAGTCAACATGAATTCACCTGCCTTAATTATTCTTAACTTCGGGAGAAAATAAGATGTGTGATGGAGATCATCCCAGGGTCTGTTTGGACCAGTCATTGCCTCAAAAATTGCCTCGTCTGAGGGCAATACCAAGTCTAACTAATCGATAGTGGAGAGGGAATCTTGAGCCCAAATATGCTCGAGAACTAGATCTAACTCCTATGTGGGAGTTAGATCGGGGTAGATGGAATCTTGTTGGACTAGAGAGTACGCAACTTCTATCGTGGAAAAGGGCATGGCCATACCATTATGCCATGTCCCTTCCATCATGGCTGATGGGGAAGGAATATTCCACAGATCGTTAAAGTAATTTGTGTGGAATGATGACACTTGAAAAATTTCAGCCTTAGGCTGGTCGGGGACAACCGATATGAACTTGACATCACCAGAAGTAGATGGGTAATCGAAAGTACCCATCAAAGGTGGGAACAAACCAACCCCTACGTTGACGACCTCAGGCTGAGTGTTATCAATCATCGGGACCGTGATGCCCCCGATGAAGGGTCAAGATGAGAGAAGGACAACTAATCAATGGACATGATCCGACCCTCGTGTGGAAACAACAAGACCCAAAAAACTATGGCGACCACTACATGCATAGAATAGGTACAACTCCTTCTTAATAGAACGTTGTAGTGGAGAGGTGCATCGACCAATTCAACTTCGACGCACATGGTCTTCCCCCCTAACTGCACAGGGAAAGAAGGGATGATCCCATGTGGTCTGAAAGAATGATCGTCGAAAGTAGTAAGTACAGTAGGTGACGGAAACAAAATGGTTTAGACAATGGCCTTTTAACATGCCAATGACATCACACATGTCAAGGCATCCTCATCAACCACCGTGCGGAAAATATTTGGGGTAGAGGTTTTCATGGTGTAATCCACTACTATCCGAAACTCCACATGGTAGAGGAGATGAGGTTTTAAGTCAGTCGTATCAAGCATGATCGTTCTCAAATTACAGGTCTCAGTGGATCCCAAAGCGGATAACATAGCCTTTCTCTATGTAGGGAATCTCTAGAGGACTTCCAAAGAAGCCATTGCACAAGGGGTTTGTGACAAAATTCCACGACAGAGTAGTTCTGGGCGGCCCTTGCATTCAGATTATGAGAAGATTTCTTGAATGCCCCTTTCGGGATGCGTGTCATTGTTTCACCCATCGTCTTCTCAATCTGGAGAGGAAGAGATGGGCTTACGACTTCCTTACCCTTTTCAATAGATTTTGGCATTCCATAATCATTTGCCCTAGTCTCTATGTAGGCATCACCTTTCATCATATAAACATTCACGGATGAAGGATTACTAGATGATGGAGGGGGTCCTTGACTACCCCCATCTGCGCTCGAAGAGGCTTGAGTTAAATTTTTCCCATGAGGAAATGGGTTTGTTAACACAACAGGTTGTTGCTGCACCAATAACTTTTGGGCCTTTGCAAGATGAGAGAACAGGTGAGTTGGATGGTCTTCCGTGCAAAGGTTACACAGATACTTCGACTTTGTTTCTCTGTTTTTCCCTCGCCAAAATTATTGGTGAGTTTCTTATCCCCCTTACCCTTCTTGTTTCTTTGTTTATTGGTGGGCTGCTGGTTGGCCTTTGGGTTCATTGATTGCACACTGTGTACATCTGATGTTTGAGTAGGGGGAGTAGACGAACTAGTGGTTTGGCTGGTCGTTGTCTACTGTATCGACAATTTTTGTAATTGATTTGATAACTGATCAGTGGTATTTGCTTGTTCTGAACAAACTATACATCGACATGTGGTCCATACTTCTATCTGGCCTTGTCAAGAATGGACCGTGGCACATCTGGAAAAACATCATAAAGTAAACTACACCGAGAGTATATTAGTTCTAGTTGTTGAGCTCTCATTAGTGCTTCTTCCTCGGAAAACACTCTTGATGTTGTAATTTTCTTGGATAATTGAGGTACCAAAGACTTAAAGAACCACTCTAGTAGAAAAGCCGATGGGACTGGTACTTTTATCAAACTCTTCTGACATCGCCATTCTCGTATGTGATCCGAGATATGGTCAGCCTTTGTTTTCTCAAATTTGGTCAACAATTTGGTGTCGGCATCGTATCTCACAGGTAATTCAAAATGGTTAAGAAAAAACATTTCCAATTTGCCAAAAGTAGAGTATCTTGAGTGATCGAGATCGATGTACCATTTTGCAGCAGTACTGATAAGAGTGCGTTGAAACATACACAATTGTATGAAGTTGTCTCGCAACGATTTAGATGAGCACCATAGGTGAAAAGTGGTCACATGATCACCTAGGTATTCGTTAAGATTACCTTCGAACTTCGAAATGTTGGAGGGAAACTTGGTCGGCATTGGAGGACAACACGAATCGTGACAGATTGGGTCATTTAACAATCTTGACAAGTATGGAAAATGTAACATTTCCATAAACGATAGTTTGCATTATTGATGATGTACAAGGAAAAAGGAGCCTGGATTTTGGCTGGCACCAGGTTGCTAGGAAAAGTTAGGCTATTGACTAGGGTTCTAGTAAATACCATGGCCATGGCCAGCGAATGGATATTTCATTTGTTGGGAAATCATCGGTTGATTCTTGTAATTGGACGTTGAGGGTTTGGCAGGGATTTCTCCCTACGTTGTACTCCAAATATTCTGAAAAGGGTTGCCCCCTGTGGATCTAACGGGCATATGTACTAAGCTTTGCCTGGGGTTCTATTGGCCATGGAAGGGGTTGACCCTAGTCATCATCCCTGACGAGGGAACTAATCCCTACCATAGATTCCAGAGTCCTTGTGAAGAGAAGACTCGTGTGTTTTCCCCCTATGTAGGAATAGTACCCTGCATAGGATTTGGTTATCCAAAACCAGGGTTTCCCCCGACCGAGACAAAAACTGATGAAAAAACATTGTTTCCAAAAGCGTCAAACAAAGAGAACTACATTGAACCCACCAGCGTGGTGTAAGAATAAGGTCCTTGACTACCTGCTTCGAACAAGCCGTAGTTCATGTTTGGCTAGACGGACTGCTGGGGAGCACCGCCTAGCAAGGGGGATGACGGAGGTATATGACCTCCACCGTAAGGGAAATCATTATAGGGGGATGAGGTGCCCCCCATGGACCCTTGTAGATAAGCGTTAGAGCTCCCTTCCCCCAGACCCATGGTCTATAGGGTGGAGTCGAAGAAAATAGAGTTCGTATCAAAGTCATGCATCCCGTATGAAACGGAGGGCCCGTCGCACTTTGGGTTAATGAAGAAGTGATTGCTTCCATAGACGGAGTCAGAAAACTACCTGAAGTAGAGGCAGTCGAGACCATGGTGGTCTGGATCGGAGAAGGTGGGTAAGGAGGCAGAATGCCCCATGTGGTGGCATCCATTAAGAGAGTATGAGGACTCTCAGATGAATTAGAAGCATTTTCTTCCATCACTACTTGCAAAACTATCTGACACTTGTGCTAAGTTACCCTTGGAGGGACAACTTGTATCAAAATTGGTGCTGACAAGTTAGTGATTGGAGGGTTATACAGCTCGAGAGCTTCTGCTCCAAGGTCAAAAATGGTTGGTTCCTCCGTATTCAAGTGTTCTCCTCATGGGGATGGCTCCGGTATAGTTTCCTATGGCCCGTTCACCTCAAATGACCCTTGTTGGTCAAGTCTTCGCCATAATGGTGGTGGTGGTGGCTCCAATGAAACCAATGACATGCCCTGAAGCCTTCGCGACTAACAGAGCTCTTGATCATACACTTTGTGAAAGGATCAACAACATTGTAAGGATTTTACTAATTTTGAAAAACCATCACACACTAGAAAAGTTCCTATGAGATAAAGTCAACAAACCACTAACTAATTACCAGTGCAAGTGCAACTCTAATACGGAAGCACCCTCCGGGTATACTCTACAAAGAGTGGCCCAACATCTTCCCTATGTATCATGGTATACCCCCACAGTCACCTGTGTAAGTCACTAGAATAAAGGCAACTAGGTTGTCAGCACGTGAACAATCACCAGGTGGGTATAGTCAACAGTCCGGTGGACCGCAATGAGCAGGGTATCAAGCCCGAAACCTATCGAGGGTATCGAAAAAAAGTGGTCTGGAAGAAAATTGAGGACCTCGAACGGATTCGATATCCACGAAGCTCTGTGGAAAATGCGACCGATAGAATTCCATGACAAGTCCTCTATATGTGTTCCCCATTATGCTTGTTTTGTCTTTGGAGGGGTTATATCCACTAGATTTCCCCACGTGACCTCGTGTTTAGCCCCTGTGTTAGAGAGGGGTCTCGGATAACTTTCACGTTTACTGGACTTTTTACACTCCCTAGCACATACTCCAATGTTTGTTTTATAAGCCTTGAAGAGTTTCCTCTCCAACCTAAATCAAGGCTCTAGCCTAGACTAGTTGATGGACCCTACAAACATAAAGTCTAGTAAATTTTAATTTTAGCGTTGATTTTAAGTGGCTTGTTTTAATTCAAGGAAATGAAAATGAAACTAATGGTGTATTTTAAGAGATGAAAGAGAAGAGAATTAAATGAAATGGAAAGAAAAACTACTTATTGTTGACAAATAAAGATTTTCAATTTTAACTCTTTAACCAAATTTTCGTAACTACTTTTTTCTAAGATCTTTTAAAGGAAAAAACACACACTTTTTTCCTGACAAGCAATATAACTAACCTAACTACTTAACCAAACTAAGAAATGAAATCTTTTTCTAATTTTTTTTATGCTTCAAACAGGAAACTTGAAATAAAATATTTTTCTTTTTCTTTAAAGCAAGTAAAAGGGGAAAAGTTGAAGACAAGACAAGACCAAAAATTGACTTCTGGCCTACTACGGATCGTAGAGAATCCCTGACGATACTAAACAGGCTGATCAGAAAAGACTCACAAACTTGTCTAAAACCCTTTCAAAGAAAACACAAAAAATATTTAACAGATAAGCAAACTGAAGTCAAACCCAGGCTAAAGACTGTAACAACAGATACCAGTACTATATCAAGAAACCCCTGAGATTTATGACTTCAATTAGGGAAGAGGTTGACTACCTCTTCTTCCAGAAATTTTTTTTTGACACAGGCACGCTACTTACACATCAGAATCCTGCGTATGTACGTGGGTTGTCTAAAGGTAGGGTGTGTATGTACGCGTGAATACCCACTACAGGCCACGTACACCTCTTTAACTTATCAAAAAAATAAAACTAACAGGTAGACTAATAGGGCAGGGAGTACTGGTATGGCAGACCAGAATCCCTTAAAGACTCAGCAACTTACAAAAACTCAAAAAAGGTAATCAAACCAATTAAAACACCCAATAATATCCCCTAAAACCCTAGAGGCCTCCCCAGTATGGTCTCCAGTTATGCTATAGCAGGCAAACCCCCCTATGGACTACACTAGGGTTCAACATGTAGGTAGATCTAACCATCTAAAAGTCTCCTACATTTTATAACTACCCCGAATATACCCCACATTCATGCATGAAATACAAAGTAAAAAGATCTGGTAACTCTACCTTTAACTCTGCATCCGGTGTCGTTCCTTTCACGTTTGATTGCTCCACTAACTACAAGTATCCTCCCAAGGCTAACCTGCATTCACAAACAGACAAACAAGGAACTACAAACATGCATCTCATATATGAATTATGGGTTAGATGATGGTATAAAACATAAATCAAACATAAAGATTTGACACATCATATTGCGAGACAAAAAAAGGTATTCCTTTTATTGATATCACAAAGTTTACTTACAATAAGATCGACGAATGCTCCTTGAACCTGGTATGGGCTCCTTTTCACCAAGCTCCAACTGCACTTCCACGTATCTTTCTCCTCTCACATTCTCTCTAGGGAATGGAATAGGCTTATGATGGAGGAAAAAGGAAAGAATGGGAAATTTTGGTACAAATTTCACAAGGTGGCTGCAAATTCTTGGGGAAGGAGGGGATGTGAAATGGGCAGAGTTTCACTGTTCTTATGCTTAGATTTGGAATGAGACCCCAACACCTCCTTTTATATGACAAAAGGATGGTTATTTGCTTGGGTGACGGGCTATAGGTGGTGGGACAGTTAGGAAACTACCCAACAACCCGTAATCTTAACGAATTCTTTGCAACTTTTTTATTTTTGCAACATTTGTGGGTATACACGGGCTGTAATGGTGCATCTAGCATATGTACGTGAGTTGTAGTGGTGCAGTGCATATACATCTTAAAAAATAGTGTGTTTAAGAAGAGTCGCTTAGTGATGGATTGGAAAAAATAGCAAATAAGAGGGCTTGATGCCAGGTATGCATGTATGGTGCAATTTATGGTTATAACACTATTACCTGCCCAGAACAAGATAAAAAACAAACAAGAACAATAATCTTTATAATAATGATAACACAATTGCAAGAACAATCATCACAGTATCTCCTTTATAGATATTACTTGTCACCTTCCTAAAACAAGGGTCAAAAGTAAGAAATACAATACAAAATGAGAGAAACACTCTTCTAATGTTGTGATCAATTATTCCTCCATGGAAATATGGAACCAAAATAAGAAGTTTCTCCTAGAGGAGATGTTAGTTGTATCTAGTAAGTGATTTCAATAAGCATTCATCTTAATAATGCTCACATGTTGCCAAGTGTAAAACCTTTTAAAGATTGCGTATCTCAACTATAATGTTTACTTGTAATGAGGTAGTTATCAAACTTGACATGTGCACGTTTGAATCTTATCAACTTAATAAATCAAACCTAGAATGTGGAGTCTTGTCCTCGAGAATGAGTGTTGTTGCTTTTCTTCCTAGACTCCTTCGCTCAAGATGACAAGTATTCTCTTCAACATGTCCTCTATATTGATATAATATGCTTTCTTGATAGAAATCTAAGTTAGAGAATAAACTCTATAATCTCAACTTTAATCAATCTAATACCTTGACTCTAATTTTGACCATTGGTTATTACGATGATCACAACTTCAACATACAACCTAGATTTTCATAATGTCATAACAAATAGATGTATATCAAAATAATCAAACCTGGGGTGCATTATTCCTTTGAATGTGTTGGATTTGAGATCCTTATGGATCTATGATAAAACATTCCTTCTCCTGCAAATACCCTTTTAAAACTAACAGTTTAAACATATGTAAGTACATACCTCTGATAGTATTGCCAGGTAGTGGCACCATCTAGCAGCAACGACAATAATTAAAAAACCTTTAAAACTTCAAAGTTGTTGCAACTCATACTGCATTTGATATTGATATTGCAATTGCAATTGGTACTTCAATGCAACCACAACTTAGAAAACCATAATTTTTCAAAATTCAAATTTTGGAATTCTGATCCAGGGACTAGATGTGCTAGGCTAAGGCGAGTAGGCTGGAGTTGTCTATTTTTAGAAATTTCAATTTTTACACCTTGAAACTTGACATGTACAAATCAGGACTGGTACTTCAGGTACTAGTTCTGGGTTACTGATTTTCTGGTTTTTTGGTACCAGTCAAAACTAGGGTTTCAATTCCTAGAGGCTCTAGCCATTGAAAAGGTGCACTCAAGTTTTCAAGTGATGCACTAGGATAGGGCACATTTCCCTAGATTGTTTTTAGTCATAAATTCCCTTCCAATAAAAATCCCTACTTTTCTTGTACGACAACAATGATGTTTTTGGTTACCCAGTGAAAGGTGCTCTATTCAGTTAAGCTCTGATACCATGTTAAATTTTGAGTTTTTATTAAGTTCTTTTCAATTTTCAAGAGGATAACAACATAATAAGGGTCACTAAAAGAAACACAATCACAAGGTACACAACATTTTATCCTGGGAAACCCTCATGGGGGAGAAAACCTAGCAAAAACTTCCTCAATAATATTTTTTCAATACAATGCCAAGACTAAAGACCAAAACACTAAAGAATTACTGAGACTGAGCATGCACTTCTCTCTTCTTTTTCTTGCAACTATAGATACCTCCAAATGATGCACACTTGTTGAGTAACTGAGTGAGTGAATGAGTGAGGCACCATCCTCTCTTATTTATACTAGCTAAGGGGTGCTAGGGTTATGTCTCTTCACCAAGAAGGGTCGACTTCTTCGAATAGTGGTTAAAACCACTTTAATAAACCCTAGGGGTCAACTTCTCAAATACCACCATATAAATATGGTTTGACCAATCCACAAAAGAGGATTTGGTCATAGATAAGTCATGACATGATCAATCCACAAAAGGGGATTTTATCTATAATATAATTAACCAATCATAATTAGAATATTCTTCAAAGTTGCAATATTTCAACATTTTTGAAATCATTGGAATTCATGGAATAACAATTCCAAAAGGGGAAATGAGAACATTTAGCACACCATGGTGTCATTTATCTCATTATTAAGCATGCCTTTCTTCAGCACCATACCTGGGTATACTAGGGAAACTTTATGAAACTCGTTATCCATGTTGAAGAATATGTTGAAATGACACTGGAATAGGTGACTTAGAAATAGACAAAATAGTCAACTCAACGAAAACAATAACAATAGATACATAGGTTGAAAAGAAGACGATTGGTTGATGAAACTGATAGAAGATCACATCACATTGAAGGATCTTCATCATCCATGCAGATTGATGAAGAGTTAACAAAAGATGTAGAAACATTGTTCAAAATTGAAAAGGACACAAATTTCCAAGTAAAACATGAACCTATTGTTTCTCCTATCCCCTCGAATGTATTGTTATAAATTGAAATATTAAATTAACATCTCAAGGTTTTAACTGTATAGAAAGATGAAATTGAACAATTAAGTGAGCAAGTGAAAGGGTTGACTTTGGAAAAAGATACCTGGAATTTTTTTGTAGAATCCCATAAAGAAGAGTATATTCATTGTATATTTTAAACCTGTATTATAAATTACTGCAAATATATTATTAATAAAATTAGAAAATATACAATGGCACACACACATTACATAGATATTTTACCCTCAAAACACAAACTGGGAAAACCAACAACCTATTTAGAGTCGCACCTCTAATATTATATTCATCATATCTTCATTCTTTAAAATATAATACATATATAGGATCTTTCATCATTCAAAACCACTAATACATTGACCCAGATTAGTCAACCACCCTAATTTCTTAACCAAAATTAGAAACCTCTTGTTAAAAACCATGTGCCGAAAAACCACTAAAAAATGGACGCAAAAAACACCAAAATAAATATTTTCTTGGGTGTTACCGCCAAAGCCCCCCCCCCCGTAGGCCTGACACAACATGGACACTACGTCTATTCATGAAAATAATATAACACATACCCATCATTCTCCCACTTGTTGTTTTTCTTTTCATATAATGGGTTACACGGTTACACAATCAACAATCTAGGGCAACAATTCCCATAGATCCTCTACACCAAGAGAACTTCCAAGTGCTCACATATTTTTTTAATGAATCCACAACATTATTTCAAGTGTCCACCTTCATTAGAAACACCTTATTTTCTTCAACCATGTCTCTCACAAAGTGATATTGAACATCAATATGCTTTGTTTTTTAATGATAAGTTGGACTCTTCACTAGGAAGTTTGCACTCTTACTATCACAATATGTCCTTATAGGTTCTTGTACGAAACCAATACTTGAACACAATCTATGTAACCATACTACTTCCTTGCTTGCATGAGTGGCTTCCATGTATTTATATTCTGTAGTTGAAAATGCCACTACATACTAGGTTTTTCTCATCCAACTGATTTCTCCTCCAAACAAGTTAAACACATACCTACTTGTACATCTTCTGCGATGCAAATATCCATCCCAGTATGCATTCACAAAGCCATGTATGTCCAACACTTTGTCCAATATTTATCTTCCTTCGTAACACAATCCATAACTAGTAGTGCCACACAAATAGTTGAAAACACTCTTTACTATTGTCTAATGCTCCTTCCATAGTTTTGACATATACCTTCTCAAAAATCCCACTGCCTATGCAATTTCCATTCTAGTATATACCATTCCATACATCAAACTTCCAACTATACTAGCATATGGAACACGAGAAATTTCCTCTTCCTCTTCCTGTGTCTTGGGAAACGGATCCATGGATAACTTTACATCTCTATGAATACGGACCATGACCGGTTTACATTCCTGCATATCAAACCTATGCAATATTGTCTCAACATATTTCCTATGATTTAAATAGAGTTTCCTATATTCCTAATCTCTTTTAATTTCCATGCCCAAAATTAAATTTGCAACACCAAGATCCTTCATTAGAAATTTAGAGGACAACTAACTTTTCACATCCTAGATAATCTCCTTGTTGTTTCCCATCAACAACATATCATCCACATACAAAATCAAATAAATAATATGATCTTTGATTAATTTGAAATAAACATAATGATCTACATTTCTCCTTGTGAATCCAAGCCTCAACATACAAGTATCGAATTTTTGATACCACATACTTGGTGATTTCTTTAACCCATACAAGGACTTTTTCATATTGTGTACCATATCTTTCTTTCCTTTCACAACAAATCCTTCTGGTTTCTTTTTGTAGATTTATTCTTCCATATCCCCATGTAGGAATGTTTCCTTCAAATCCATATATTCTAATTCAAAATCAAATACAACAACAATAGATAAAATAAATCTAATAGAAGTTAACCTGGAAACAGGAGAAAAAATTTCACCAAAGTCAATCCCCTCTACTTGGGAATCACATTTTGATATTAACCAAAATTTGTATTTCTCCACTTTTCCTTCCGCATTCAAATTCTTCTTAAACACCCACTTTCTACCAATGAAATTTCTTCTAGTCGACAACTCCACTAGATCCCAAGAATCATTCTTTTCCAATGCTTCCATGTCTTCTACCATGGCCTTTCTCCATATTTTTCCATCCTCTAAATCTAGTTTCTCCTTAACATTTCTAGGATCATCAACAATAATAAACAAAGAAAAATTTGAACATAAATCAAGTGGAGTATATCTTTTTGGTTTCTTTCTTTCCCAAACTGATATCCTCAATACTGAAGTATGATGATCTTCTTTTTGTGATTCTTGTTCTTCTATAGCGTTCGATTCATCATCCTTCAACTCAAACTCTATTTTATATGGTTCTTACTTCCTTCATAGGAATTACTGTTTGAAAACATATTTGATTTATCTAAATACCACATATCGACTATACACTATCTTTTAATTTTCTAGGTTCCAAAGCATATAACCTTTCAAACAGTTTTTATACCCAAAAAAGATACACTTTTCAGCCTTTTATCTAGCTTACTCTTGTTTTTGTTTGGAATGTGAACATAGGAATCATAGCCATTTACATTGACATGTGTGACAGAGGGTTTCTTACCAGTCCATACCTCATGTAGATTCTTGTCATACAATGTTGATGATGGTGATCGATTGACAAGGTAAAACGTAGTACCCATTACCTCTGCCCATAATTCTTATCCTAACTCGACACCATTGAAAATGCACCTTGATTTTTCCATCAACAACATGTTCATACTTTCTACAAATCCATTCTACTAAGGTGTATTTGTCTTATTCTTTTTCCTTTCTATAATGCACTTCTTACATAATTATTTGAATTTGTTTCCGCAAAAATATCCACCATTGTCTGTCCTCATCACCTTAATTATTTTCTCCGTTTGATTCTCCACAAGAACCTTAAATTTTTTAAACCTATCAACTAATTCAAATTTATTCCTGAGGAAATATGTCCATGTATTCCTTGAGAAGTCACCTATAAATGAGACATAGTACACAGATTTCCCTAGTGATGGAAACGACATAGGGAAAAACACATCAATGTGCACCAACTGTAAAATTTCCTCTGCCCTCAATGCACTAGACGAGAATCTTACCTGATTCTTCTTCCCATATATGAAAATTTAATATAAATAAAATTCTATAGAGAATTTAAACACACCTTAAAATGATATTTTCTATGTAGTAGTTGTTGGTCCTTAAGTAGGCACTTGATTTCTAAAGGGAAGAGCTAGGCCACCTCAAGTTTAGAATGGTTGGTTTCTTAGTTTTTGTTTGTCAGTTAGAGGGTTTCTTTTACCAAGACAAGAGCATGGTTGGGTCAGAAAATGATAAGGATGAGGTTCCTCCTTGGCTAGTGTCGCACTATTGATAGACAAGTGAAATAATAGAGGTAAAAACAAAGGGAAACAACAAACCATTCACTGAATCATCTACAACAAGAAGTTCAATACTTAAAATATCATTTCAAGACATTAAACATGTATCAAAAACACAATTACTCCCACAAGTTGCAATTAAAAAAAATATTCATCAAAGCATAGTTGCTATCACAAGTTTCACATTAATAAAGACAATTTATACAGTAGTTGAAGGAAAATAAATACTTTTCACAAATCAAAATTGCATTCAAGATAAGAAACACATACAGAATTGGACACAAACACGCTGTCATCAATATTATATTCACCGGGTAGAGAGATTTAGTCCATGCGCAAAATGGGTCCAACCAGTTGTTGTATTGATCTCTTTTCCCCAAAAAACTCCCCCCCTCTCAAAACATATAGAAACTGCATATTTATTAGAAATGTAGAGGCCCTTGACTAGTGTGGAACTGAGACATAGCTCTACACCTCGGTTGTAAAACAACTTATTAACTTAAGAAAAACACACTACTGGAGTATGTTAATGAATACTCTGAACTTGAATTAACAACAAGGAGTGGTTTTGTTGCATGCGTTGGAGAAAACTGAGATCTGACAGAAATGACCAAGAGTAGCAGAACTTAATTCTATATCGATTAGGACATGCACGCATATTATTGGAGGCCACTGGAGACAAATGGAATTGTGGTCATGTCTTTCCACCACTTGTCCTTTTGAAGACAGAAGCAAGTCATGTTACGCTTTTCTGGAGTCTGGATGTGTAGTTCCACCGTTCCTGGTTTGGTGCACCATTTTAAACCTTTCAAATATGAAATAAATGTGGGTGAGCCACTTCGGAACTTCGTAATTGAGGGCTTTAGAGTGTAAAGAATGGAAATATCCCAAAGTGATAGTGTTTCAAAGTGATGTGGTGGCCTGATGTCATATGATGTCATGGTTGTTTATGTGTCACATAAGGCGAGTGACACGTGTTACTAAAAAATGATCAGATGATGGGACCCAAATGAGAAAAAATGAGTGCCATGTTTCATGGCCATATGAAGGAACATGTCTCCATGGATGAGTGCAACAAGTCTCGATGGATGAGTTTCACATGCTTCGACACTTCGACACTTTTGATTTCTGGATTTTTGGATTGCAAAGCATGAAAATATCCTGAAGTGACTTACTCTCGAAGTCATTAACTCGTGATTATTGCTAATTGATCCTAGATTAAGACTATTTTTCCATTAAATACTTCGATATTTCGGGACTCTGTCCCTTCGGCACTTTGGGCTTCAGAATTTTAGGGTTGTGAAGCATGAAAATCTCCCGACGTAGTACGACACCAAAGTGACATGTTAATAAAGAAGAGTAACCTGTGTCAGCTAGAAATGCGTGGATGACACAATCAAAGGACCTGAGATGATCACCACGTGTCATGATTTATGAGTGCCATATGTCTTCGACACTTCGGCACTTCAGAGCTCCGAAAAAATTGGTTTGCTCTGCATCTAAGTCTCTCGGAGTGCTAATCTCGCGAAGTCACAAATCTATTATTATATTAGACTAATTAACCTGAGATTAATACTTTAATCATTAAAGGATTTCGGGAGTTTGGAACTTTGGGACTTAGGGGACTGCACCTGTTCTTGATAGAAATCTCCCAAAGTAATATCTATCGAAGTTGACGTGGCAAACAATGACGTGTCCACATAATGTTACTTCGGTTGATCTGTCATGAGAAGAGAGTGACATGTATCAACATGGAAGTGGATGAATGACGCAACCAAATGAGGTAAAATTAGTGCCACATGTCATGAATCATGAGTGCTACATGTATTCGAAACTTCGACACTTCGACACTTTTCTCTTTTCTTTCTCTGGACCAAAACCTCCTGGATGAATGAACTTGCAAAGTGACATGGTAGTGAGGGCCCACTCTGACACTTCGGGGCTCCGGTACTTCAGAAGATTTGAAGCAAGGGAAAGTTTGAACACCCAAACGTCGATGCCACAGAGTCAATCATGTTAAACCCCATGTGAGTTTTAGACTTCGAATGAAAAAGACTCATCTATATGCGTCGACTATTGGATCTCCACCATTAAAGATTTGACCTGACTGTTTGGCTTTAATTCTAAGCCTGAAATTGACTTCTTTTGAATTTTTGCATTCTTCTTTTGGATGTTTCCTGTGCAAACAAAATACTTGGTCGACCTGCTATGAGCTCAATCAATGGAAAACATGATGACAAGCATTTCGAACCAAATCCCGACATGTAAGTATCCTTCAAGAAAAAGATAAACAAAATACGCGAAGACTCAATCAAGAAAGAAATGATAAAAACCAATTCACTTAGTAATGGGAATCTGACTTCATCAACTAGAAGAGGAAAAAAATGATGAAGGCATAGGGAAATGAGAGAGAAGGGGCAGGGGCGTGGACCTAAGTTACAACATTGGATCCAACCAAGGATAGCACTTCCCTATGAGGTGATAAGAACAACAAATCATTGCCTTTTAATTTAATAACTTGTTCCCACCTCCTTTTTCTTGCCTCTATTATGTCTGCCAGCTATGTATCTCTGCCACTGTCTCTCATCCATGCATATCTAAAAATTAACGTTGAAGATAACCCCAGTGCCTTTTTTGGGCTATGGAGTCTTTATTGAAACTTGAAACTGCAGCTAAAACCTAGTGCCTTTGTTGGGATATGGAGTCTCTTATTCAAACAAGCTACTGAAAAACAATCTGCAAACTAAAAATTAAATGCTCGGATTATGAGCTTATTCTCCTACTACCTAATCTAACCAACTGAAATTGAATACTCAAGTATAAACAAATTTCGAAAATAACCAATCTCGCAACGAGGTTCTTGGCATTATTCATGTATGCTTCTGAAAACATGAAAAGACAACAACGTAGACAACAAAAAATATAATGGTAATTCATACTTACTACCACACACTGTGTTAATCATTCTAGCAACTACAATATTAGAGACCCTTGTTGAGACTGAATGCATCCAATCAGACATGGGATCATCCAGAACATGAGGAGACTTCGGTTGATCCAGAATATTGAGTCTCTACTATTTGCAATCTATTGTATGAACAAAAGTGGGTTGCTTCTGTCCTCGTTGAAACAACTCATGAAATTCATGTGATTCACAACCATTAAGGAAAACAAAACACTCTTGATATTTCTCATCTGGTTGTTTGAAATGAGATATTATGTCTTCTACATGGCTCATTTTTTCACGTTCTTGTTCCAGAAGGTCATTTTCAGACTTATAGATTTCTTGTTGGTCAACGATTTATGGGGAATGCAGATCCATATCTACTATAAAAGAAGATTTGAAATGTTGATTTGGTATCTCCTCTTCATAACTACTAAATGGAGTTTGTTCAACTTCAAATATATCACAAACAGGTGTTAAATATTCATGAAAAAATTGAGCAACAAATTGATCACAATCATGACTATCGATAGCTACAACACGAACACAAAGATGAAATTTGTTTTGTTGGAAATCCAGACTAAATAAGGATTTAATATCAACATTTATTTCCTTCTCATCATCATTTTTAGTTTTAAAATAATGTTGAAATTCGTCATGCTTTATAAACGAATTGGAACAAGATACAACTGATAATGAATCTTCTTTCTCTTCCTGGCATTATCATCCCCTTCATCTATACTACAAGAAGAACTAATAATGGATTGTTGAATATAAGATTCAAATTCTTCACAATTGTTTTCCCAAAGTAAATCAGCTAGAAAAAACCCTTTACAATGATCACTAAATGTTTCATGGAACCGTTTCAGGGAATATATGCTAGAAGGAGGCAAGGATCGGTACCATTCATGAGAATCTCCCTCTAAATATTACATGAACATATTCATTAATACATCCTCACAATGTATACCCAACTGATGCATGACTTCATGGAATTAAAGAAAATGATTTGCAGGGTTATCATCTTTATTTTCTCTAAATATGGGCAAGTAATCACCCCACTCATCTATAGTAGGAACAATATTTTGAAAACTAGGAACAACAGAAAAATTAAAAAGAGCAAACCTCCGAGCCAAGATGGCTTCCATCTGAAAATATGACTTCTTAAAACTGTGGAATCCCACTAGATCCTTTAACCATGGAGTCGCGAGCTGAATAATATGTAGTTTGAATGCATATGGTATTTGTTCACCATCAAAGATCATATCTGATCATTGTCATTCTCCTAGGGAAATATATCTCATTACTTTGTTCCTCGGAAGCGGCGACAGAAGATGTTGGTCCTAAATTCTGCACCTGACTGCTAAAGGGCAGAGCTAGGCCACCTCAATTTTATAATGGTTGGTTTTTTAATTCTTGTTGGTGGAACACTAATGACATAAAATTGAAATAATAGAAGTAAAAAAAAAGGGAAAAAACAAACCATTCAATGAATAATCTGTTGCAAGGAGTTCAATACTTAAAATATCATTTCAAGACATTAAACATGTATCAAAAACATAATTACTCCCACAGGATGCAATAAAACAAAATCTTCATCAAAGCATAGCTATTATCACAGGTTTCACATTAATAAAGGCAAGTTATATAGTAGCTGAAGGAAAAGAAATGTACTCCGCACAAATAAAAACTGCATTCAGTATAAGAAACACATACAAATTTGGACACAAACATACTTTCATCAATAGTATCTTCACCAGGTAGAGAGCTTTAGTCCATGCTCAAAATGGGTCCAACTAGTTGTTGTATTGATCTCTTCTTCACAAAAAACTCCCCCCCTCTCAAAACATACAAAAAATGCATATTTATCAAAAATGCAAAGGCCATGTACTAGTGTGGAACTAAGTCTTAGCTCTACATCTCGGCTATAAAACAACTTATTAACTTAACTAAAACACACTGTTGAAGTATGTTAATGAATACTTTGAACTTGACTTAACAAAAAGGAGTGGTTCTTATCACACACAAAAGACCACTTATTATGCCTTTAAACTAAAAAAATCTTGAACTAAACAATTGAAAACTGCTACTAGCAATGAAACTAGACTGATGCATGCGCTGGAGCAAATTGAGATCTGATAGAAATGATCAAGAGTGACATAACTGAATTTTGTATCGATCATGGCATGCATGCACATTGTTGGAGGCCACTGGAGACGACTGGAAGTGTGGTCATTTCTTTCCCCCACTTGTCCTTTTGAGGACATAAGCAAGTTGTATTGTGCTTTTCTAGAGTCTGGACTTGTAGTTCCCCCATTTTTGGTTTGGCGCCCCCTTTTAAATATTTCAAATATGCAATAAATGTGGGTCACAAAATGTTGAAATAATGTAACTGCAAAGAGCATTCTTATTATTGTTGGATTAAATCCCCATTGCAGATTAATCATGTCATTATTATTATTATTGTTATTGTATTAATCCCCATTGTGGATTAATCATGTCAGTAATTGTATAAGGACCAAATCCCCTTTTGCGGATTGGTCATCGGACAATTATAAAGAGCAAAACAAGAAGTCGGCCCCAACAATTAATATTGAAGACCCAGAATTAATTAAAGGTGGGTTTACCCACCCAGAGTGAGAGGTCGGCCCTGCCAGTGACACCCTCTCACGCGTTCCACTCTTGTATATATAGGAGGCTAGCGCCTCACTTCAAACACACANGATTATCTGTATTGGTTTGAGTTATCTCTTGAACATTGTATAAGCTATTTATGATAAGGAAGTTTTTGTTGGGTTTTCTTCCCCTAGAGGGTTTCCCAGGATAAATGTTGTGTCTCTTGTGAATGTGTATTTCTCAGTGATCTTGTTCTTATTATGCTCTTATCTATTGAAACGCAAAGAACTATAATAATGTCATAAACATTAACATTGTTTCAGAGCCAACCTGAAGGAAACACTATTTGCAAGAGAAAAACGCCACTACAGCACCTGCAAATTAGGGTTTTGAAAAATATCTCTTTTCATCTCCCTAACCTCCTAGAAAGCTACGCCCTCCCCCAAGGATCAATTTGGCACCTACAACGCACCTTTTCAGTGGCTGGATATTCCACAAAGTGAAACCCTAGTTTAACAAAAGTACCAGAAGTACCAGAAGTACCAGAAGCACCAGTCTAGAAATCCACAGATCAGATTTGACGAGGTAAAAAATGGATTTTCTCAAATCTAAGGACACCAGGCTACTCGCCTCAGCCAAGCGTACCTCCTGGTAAGGTCAAAATTTGATTTCGAGCATTTTCAATTTTTGGTTATTTTTGTTGCCGCAAGTACAAGATGTCTTCAAGCACAAAGCTTGTTGAGAAACTAGAAGGCATAGACAAATTCTGTGCTTGGAAGTATAGGATCGGTCTGATCCTTGCAGAGAATGATCTATCAATATTTATCAAAGAAGAAGTGGAGGAACCTGAAGATGCCGTAGAGAAAGCAAAGCATCAGAAGGACTCAATCAAGGCTCAAAGAATCATTGCAGACTCAATCAAAGACCACCTGATCCCGTATGTATCGTCAAATAAAACTCCGAAGGATATGTTTGATTCTCTAAGATAACTATATGAAGGAAAGAACATCAATCGAAAGATGAATCTAAGAACTCAGTTGAAGAACACGAAGATGCATAAAGGAGAAATGATTCAAGAATATTTCTCCCGAATCTCAAAAATAAAAGAACATTTGAAAGCGATTGGAGACACCATCGACGAAGATGAATTTGTAATAACATCCCTAAATGGTCTCGCAAGACCTGGGGATGCCTTCATCCAGTCAGTATGTGGTAGAAAGGAGAAACTACAGTTTGAAAGCCTATGGGAAGAATGCACCCAAGAAGAGACAAGGGTAGCCAACCATGAAGCACTACTAGCAAGGGACGATGATCAAGCCCTAGCTACTCATACAAAAGGAGGAAGGAAAAAAACCTACTTCAAAATGGAATCTCATAGAGAACCGTAACCATCAAACAAGTTCAAAAACCAAGAATCTCATTCAAGAAATTATCAGAAGAAAGGACAACGCAAGGGATGAGATCTCTCATCTATACAATGCTATCATTGTGATAAGATGGGACACAAGGTGAATAATTTTCCAGTCAGAAGAGAAGAGTACAAGAGGAAGCACAAAAGGCAACATGCTCACATTGCCGAATATGAAGAACCACCTATGAAGATGATTAAGGACCATGTCTTGATCTCAGCTCTCTCAGGATCTGTATCACCTGGAGAGGACACATGGCTCATTGATAGCGGTGCATCAAAACATATGACGGGTAAGAAAAATACTCTCTCTTGTATTTCAGAAAATAATTTTTCTCAGAAAGTAACTCTTGGAGATGATTATCAATATCCCATCAAGGGAATAAGAGAATCAAACTACAAGCTAGATTCAGAAAAATCAATAACAATGAACGATGTACTCTATGTACCGGGCCTAAAGAAGAACTTACTCTCCATATCAGCCTTAGACAAGAAAGGCTATAGAATTGCCTTCATAGATGGAGAAGTTATTATGTGGGCTAAGGGAGAAACCTTAAATGAAGCAATTGTCATTGGAAGTGAAGAAATGGTTTATATAAGCTGAAGGGTCACCCAGAAATTTCCATGACCCATGCCATCGAAAACTCATGTGAACTTTGGCATAGAATATTGGCCGACATAAACTACAAGGTGCTACCATACATATGCAAAGATGTCACAGGTTTACCAAAACTCAAGGTTTATCAGGAAGGCACATGCAATGGATGTGCGCAAGGGAAGAACATCAAGAACCCTTGTCCAAAGAGGGACAACAAAAAAGAAGGAGCATTGGAACTCATCCATTCAGACATGTGTGGCCCAATGACATCATCCTCCATTAGAGTATGTATACTATGTATCATTTATTGATGATTATTCTCGAAAGACCTGGATATATTTCTTAAAATCTAAAGATGAAGTATTCAGTAAATTCAAGGAATTCAAAGCCTTGATAGAGAATATTTCCGAAAGAAAGATTAAGGTACTCAGGTCAGATAATGGAGAGGAATATACCTCAAAGGAGTTCGTAAACTTCTGCAGAGATGTTGGGATCAAGAGGGAACTCACTACTCCCTATAATCCTCAACAAAATGGTGTAGCTGAAAGAAAGAACAGAACAATTATGGAAGCTGTGAAGACCATGATTCACAATCAAGATCTTCCTATGTGCTTATGGGCAGAAGCAACAATGGCAGATGTTTATGTGCAAAACAGATTATCCCATAGTGCACTTGGGTTCAAGACCCCAAAAGAAATGTTCACTGGAAAGAAGCCAAAGGTAAGCCATCTCAAAGTATTTGGCTGTCCAGTGTTTATCCATATACCAAAAGAGAAAAGAAACAATCTGGAACCCTCCGGAAAGAAGCGAATATTTGTGGGATATTGTGAGGTATCCAAAGCCTTCAGAACCTACATACCTGGTCACCTCCATATTGATATCAGGAGAGACGTGACCTTTGATGAAGAAGCAACACTTAAGAAATCAAAAAGATTCCAGCTTGAAGAGGTATATGAAGAGGAACCTATAAATCCCAGGACTACTAAATCCGTGAGGGAAGTCCCTAGAGTTGCAAAACCTGTAAGGGAAGTTGTAACTTCCCCAGATGAGGAGACTCCTGAAGATCATGATATAACAAACGTTCAAGAACCTCCTCAAATGACCTTCTCGCATAAAAGAAAGCTCGCTTGGGCAAGAGAGCTTATTCAAGATGGAGAGAAGTATGGTGTTCCAGAAGGAACCATGAGACAGGTGAAAATACCAATGCCATTCTCCAGTTACACAGCTTTGATGTGCAATCTACTTGATTAAGAACCCACATGCTTTGAAGAGGCCATCCAAAATAAGGAATGGGAAGATGCCATGACAGAGGAATACCAATCCATAATAAAGAATGATGTATGGGAAATAGTTCCCAGACCAAAAAGAAAGGATGTGGTATCATCAAAATGGATCTTCAAAATAAAACATGTTGCTGATGGAAGTATTGAGAAATATAAAATGAGATTTGTCACTCATGGATTTTCCTAGAAGGAAGGTATCAACTATGAAGAGACATTCGCTCCTGTGGCTAGATACACTTCGATTAGAACCATTATATCTCTTGTTGTGAAGATGAAATGGAAGTTGCACTAGATGGATGTGAAGACAGCTTTATTGAATGGTGTCATCAAAGAGAAAGTGTATATAGAGCAACCCCAAGGATTTGAGGTTGAAGACGAGAAGTCTCATGTCTGTCGATTGAAGAAAGCCTTATACAGATTGAAGCAAGATCCTAGAGCTTGGTATGGCCATATAGATAGTTTCTTGATGAGCTTGGGATTTACCAAGAGTAAAGCAGACTCAAATCTCTACTTCAAGATTATGGATAATGAACCAGTAATATTATTACTATATGTGGATGAATTATTCTTAACTGGAGAAGAAAAGCTCATCGCTGAATGTAAATAGAGACTTTTCACAGAATTTGAAATGAAATACCTTGGTCTAATGCATTACTTCTTAGGCCTTGAGGTATGGAAAGGTCCAGAAAGAATCTTCCTTAACCAAGGGAAGTAGACGGTCGAAATCTTAAAGAGATTCGACATGCTAGAATGCAAGTCCATGAATACTCCCATGGAAGCAAAGCTGAAGCTATTGGTCGATACTTCGTCAGATTTGATAGATGCCACACTATACAGACAGATTATTGGATGGATAATTTACCTGACGAACACCAGACTAGACATCTATTTTGCAGTGAACACCTTGAGTCAATTTCTGGTAGATCCCAGACGTGTTCATCTAGTGGCTGCAAAACATGTGATGAGGTACCTTAAAGGTATGATGGATTATGGTCTCAGCTATGATGGAGATCATGACTTCACATTGAGTGGATATACTGATGCAGATTGGGCAGGAAGCGTTGCAGACAGAAAAAGAACTTTTGGATGTTGTTTCAGTTTGGGATCAGCCATGATCTCGTGGTAGAGTAGGATGCAATCCATTATTGCTCTCAGCACAGCGGAAGTAGAGTACATTACCGCATGTTCTGCTAGATATGAAGCTATATGGCTTCGAAAGTTGCTGACAGGCCTATTTGATTTAGAGATGAGAGCAACCGCGATTCTATGTGACAATCAAAGCTGCATTAAAATGACAGAGAATCCTGTGTTCCACGACAGGTCGAAGCACATAGAGATCCACTATCATTTCATCCATGACATGGTACAGAGAGGAGCCTTGAAGCTCTAGTACATTAGCACGGATGAACATGTTGTTGACATATTGACTAAGCCTCTATCTCGTGTAAAGTTTGAACACTTTCAAGATAAGCTTGGTATAGTCCGAAAGGACCCTCTCTGAAAGGGGGAGTATATGTATTCCTTTCTTCTGACCTAGTTGTTAGATGTAAAGCAAGATGAGTCATTCTTATGACCTCGCTATTAGACGTAAATCATGACGCCGTGTGATCCTTGCTTCTGACCTCGTTGTTAGACATAAAGCAAGATGAGTCATGCTTCTAACCTAGTTGTTAGACATAAAGCATGACGTCACGGATACCTTGCTTATGACCTAGTTGTTAGACGTAAAGCAAGATGATTCCTTGCTTCTGACCTCATTGTTAGAAGTAAAGCGAGATGTTGATGTGTTCCTTGATTCTAACCTCGTTGTTAGACGTAAAGCAAGATGAGTCATGCTTCTGACCTAGTTATTAGACGTAAAGCATGACGTTGTGATTCCTCACTTCTAACCTAGTTGTTAGACATAAAGTGAGATGATGATGTTCTTTTATTCTGACCTCGTTGTTAGACGTAAAGCAAGATGAGTCATGCTTTTGACCTAGTTGTTAGACATAAAGCATGACATTGTGATTCCTCGCTTCTGACCTAGTTGTTAGACGTAAAGCGAGATGATGATATTACTTGCTTCT
>JASDQU010587708.1:55457-76797 GCA_032191745.1 Picea mariana | reverse complement strand
ATTCCAACAATTTTGCATGGTGCATCATCACCCAAATGAACCTGTCCAAAATCACCTTGAACATAATATAGAAAAAGTTTCCTATGGGCTGTGTCATGAAATGAATCCCCTGAATCTACTACCCAAGACTCAGAAATATTATCTACAGAAATAATCAAAGCATCTTGTAACACATCACCTTTTACATTTTCTTCTTGATTTTTCTTCTCCTATCCATCTCTTTGTTTCTTTGGAGCTCTACAATATTTCTTCAGATGTCATTTCTTCCCACAATTCCAACACTCTATCTTTCCAAGTCTGGATTTGGATCTACCCTTCCTATAATTCCCATGGTTTTCTGATCCCTTTCCTCTATCCTTTTGTCTTCCTTTTTTCTCCATGTTCAATGCATTTCCTGATGTCTCACCTTTGATTTTCCATCGCATTTCCTTGCTAAGGATAACACCAACAACATCATCAAATATTAAAGTGTTTGAACCAGAGACAAATTTACTTACAACCATGACCAAGACGCTCCCTCTTTTTGGAAATGAGCACAATATTAGAAGAGCCCTAACCTCATCACCAATGTCCACTTTTACAGAACTTAGTTAATTAGTAACCGTATTAAATTCATTTAAATGATCTGCAACAAACCCACCTTCTGACATCTTCATATTAAATAATATCTTCATTAGAAATACCTTATTGGACGCTAAGAGTTTTTCATACAGTTTATCCAATGCATCCATTAGCTCCTTATTTTTCTTTTCTTTCAAAATATTGAAAGCCACCGACACTGCCAGGCTCAGCCGTATCATTCCTAGAGCCTTTATGTCAAGAATCTCCCATTCTTCATCCTTCATGGATGTCGACTTCTTTGCTATTCCACCCAATGGTAGGAATAGATCCTTATGATATAAATTATCTTCCATCCACATCTTCCTTAACTAGTCGTTTTGGTCGTTAAATTATCAACCCTAAACTTTCCATCTTCGACCATTGCTCCCACTCGAACGAGGAGCCCTCTTTTCCTATGAGTTACCTTTCACTCTGATACCAGTTGTTAGAAAAACAGGATCGCAGAGTAATAAAATAAAACAAATGTGAAAATAAAACATAGAAGATACAAAATACAATAGAGAAATAGATATACATGGTTCACCTAGTGTGGGCTACATCCACCAGAGAAATTGCCAAGTCCTTGCATTATTATTATCTAGCAAATGGAGGGATACAACCTACAACACACCCGTTGTAACTTCTTTTTCTTTCTCTCACAATGTCCTCACTCAGAATACAATATTCATAATAATACATAGCCACAATACATTTCCCTCATAAAAGAGGGTTTCCTTCTAGGGAAAAAAACCCTAACATAACTTCTACCATCAGATATGCGACCTTATAATGAACAATAGATTTACTATGAAATTGCAATATACATTTACAAGACTATTTTTCCTTAGGGGGATTCGCCCTCAAACCCCCATCGGGGAATGCTTTCCCCCGAACCCCCTCCGGGGGCCTTCTTTCCCCCGGACCCTCCAGCTAAGGGGATACCCCCCCCCGAACCTCGCAGAGGGGGTAACCCCCTTCTGCACTCCCCCGCATTAAGGAGTGTACATTCTTTCGGGTTGTAAAGTCTTCATGGGGTATAAACACGGCTAAAAAATAAGACCTATGAATCAAGAAGATAATCAGTCTCCACAACCAACAAGGAAAATATACTTCCATGCTAAACCTAAAATAAGAGAGGAAGACATAGTTAAGCTAGAAAATAAATGAAAAAACAATCACATAGTACACATAGATTTTACCCAGGAAACCCAAACAAGAAAACCAAAATTACTTGAAAGTCTTTCTCTCTTGTTGTCTTATTCATTCAGAATAAAAGGTTACAAATCTATCTTTGGTATACACCTAAGACACAATTGGCATCATACCCTCTTGCTTTACACAAGAACAATCCTGCAACCAATTTGACTTACATCTACATGACCAAAAACCTCTTCTAATGATTGATATCATGATTATTGATTAATTATTAGCTTCTATCATACTACATCATGCCTTACTTACAAGATTTACAGAAGCCCAAAAATGATCATGGATCCATGCAGATCATTTGCTACAAATACCACAAATATCAGGATTCTGTTACAAATGATTTCCATTTATATTACCAATCGAATACCAGTCGACCTCCATTCAGTCTTCATTTAGTTTCCACCTGACTTCCTGATGACCTCTTGTTGGCTAACCTCTTCGACTTGTTGTTGATCACTTCGACTTCGACATTTCCCAATCGATCACTTCGATCTTTGAATTTTTCTCCCAATCTATCCACCTCAACTAAAATTTCACTGCAAATAATATAACAACCCAATAGTGAGGGCTTCGTCAAGCTATCAGTAGAAGGGGAATCCCATATCATTATCGGAATGCTTAAAAAAATTCAACAGATCTCCCCCCTTAGCAAAGTATCCCATAGCCAATGGTTGGAGAGTAGCCTGGAACAAATTCAATCCCTCCTTTCCAACATTGAGGCCATTATTCCTTCCCATGTTAAGCAATTTTCTAACAAATTTGCAGACAAACTTTCCAATGAAGGTGAGCTCCAATTAAAGCAACCCTTGGATTCCATTTGGGCATCCTCAATCACTCTTCCCTCTTCACCGACTACCTTTTCCTTGCATAAGCCAACCTTGCAGCTCTGTATCGGGTTATCGGTATGATATCAGATGGGAGAGCCTCCCCCCAAAAGAATCATCCACCTGCCATCCACATGGATTACCCACAACCTCAGGTTCCAGTGGCTGACGATCATTCCCCTCTAGTTTAATTTTATATATGATAACTTTGATTTCTATATTGTTTCTCATTTTGAAAGGTCAATGCACTACATCCCTACCTCACTCTATCTTTCATATTATGGGCAGTTATCTCCCAAACTTTACTATGCGAGTTTCAATTTTAAATGTTTTCTAGTTCATGGTTTTAATCTACATTGAACCTACAAACCTCTAAAACTTGATAGACTCCTTATTTGATATTGATCTAGTTTCCCTAATAGCATACCAACAATAGGAACATTGTAGAACTTTTCATTCCGTTAAAACATATGCAACACGATAATTTACAAAAATAAAAACATTTCATATAAAATAATATAAATACTACACTTTTAAGAAAATTGAATTACAATATCTCTATACTAAATTTAAATTATAGAAATATAAGAGTCTATGTAATTTGACCTTTTATAATAAGCATAGTATAATAAAAAAGTTTTATCTTACATATTAGCTTCTAAGAAAATTAATAACACAATTATTTTACACATGATACATCTAATCTAAAGGTTTATTTCTTGGTTTCTCGATTGTATTTTTTAATGTCACAGATAAATTCAACAACAAGTAGGGTTGCAACAACTTGTATTCAATGATTAGCATTATGATGTACAAAAGTTCTCGGTAATTCAAAGGATGAAATTCCACAAAAGTATCCATTCAACTCAGATGAGGAGAAGCCATAAATGTAAGGGGAAGGTTTATATGTGTATATTTCTCCATTTCCCAATTGTATTGTTTAATGCCACAGATAAAATATCTGGCAAGTGGGGTTCCAACAACTTGCATTGGTTGAGTAGCATCACAATACACATAATTTCTTGGTAGGATAAATGATGGGAAGTCCACAAAAGCATCCATTCGGCTCAAATGAGGAGAAGCTATAAATGCAAGGGGAATATTTAAATGTGTCATTATGCACCCCATAGTGACACTATTTAGATGGAATATCTAAATCCATCTTGACCTGTTTGTTCTATAACATTGTCAATAGGGCCTGGGACTCCTCCTCCCATTACACACACTGAGAATATGTTCACTATAGTGTCTAGGTACACTAGTCCCAAATTCTATTGTGCTCCTTCATTTGTCACTTGAAGTCCTCTTTCCACCTATCTCATTGCAAATTCAAGTATATCACTTTACCATTGGTTTCAACAACACCTTTCTCACATTGATTCAATCCTTTTGTAGGTCTTTCAAGTTGTAGAGGAGGCAACACCAATTATGACATGCATGCGATGATGACGAACTAGGAAGACAATGCAAAAAGTAGGTGGAGGAGCCAACTTCCATTCCCTTGAATGCTTAATTCCCTATGGAGCCTTCATTGCCAAAATTAAATCTCCAAACCACCAAAAATAAATTAATTCTCTTTAGTGTGATTGAATTTCAAGGGTTTTATTCTGTAAGGTGACCAAGGTTCAAAACTTGTGGTACTTGGGAGGAGACACCCAAAAAAATCCAGTCATATTAAAGATTGGCATGCCCCAGGCTGGGTGTGATCCCTGAGTAATTTTGACAGCTTAGATGCCCATGAGTCACAATTTATTAGACAATATACTAGTCCCACAGGTAACAAACACCCTAACAAACAAAAAAAGAAAAAAAAAAACTCTTATGTAAAATTAAAAAAAAACAAAATTATTTAAACATTTCAAATAAAATAATATAAGTAATATATTTCAAAAATTTTGAATTGGAATATTTCTCTTGTTTTTATAAAAAATATAATATCTCAAAAAGTAGGAGTCTCTAAATAAACAATAATATGTATTATGACCTTTTATAATAAGAAAAAGTATATAGAAAATAAGTGTTACTATGCATATCGATTCCTAAGAAACTTAATAAGCCTTGAATTCTTTTACACATGTTACATCTAATACAAAGGTATGTCCCCCCTTGTTTACCAATTGTATTGTTTAATGTCACAAATAAAATCTACAATAGGTGGGGTTTTAACAACTTACATTGGGTGAACAACATCACAATCCATAAAATTTCTAGTTAAGATAGAGAAAGTGGAGTCTTATAGTTTTCCTTAACCCTTGAAAATTGAAACACGACTAGGAATATTAAGAATATAATTGCATATTAATAAGAAACAATAGGAAATATATAAAATTTATAAAGATACTCTTCTATATTGATAATGAGAAGAATAATACAATGTTCACTTTCCTCTTAAGGTGGGGTGACCTTCCACTGAGCAGAGCTCCAAATACAGAACACAAAACAAACATTCCATGGTCTCTTATCTCTTTAAATAGTTTTTCCATAGAAAAAACCTTAACTACTTGTTGTCTTGTCACTAATGGGTACCAACTACCTAGTGGGGTGGACCATTTTACATTAAATAAGTACCCGCTCCTATCCAATGGACCTTATTCAAAGGGGATAGCTACATAGAAAAATTATCTAACTCTTATGTATCCTAAAGTAGGGAGGTTAGGTAGGACCCTAACATGAACTCCCCCTTCAAAAAAAATATTATCCTCAAGGCTGAAGATGAGGAAATTGTTGAAGGATCATGGTTGGTTTCCATGTGGCATATTTAGGTGGCATGTCATTCAACTAGATCAATACTTCATTGATCATGCACTATCACAATTGACACTCTATGATATCCAATATTGTTGTTGATTGAATCCAAATGGAGCCTTCTTCATCAAGTTCTGGGAGGTTGGTTTGCATCTTACACTTTTATCTCACAACCCTTTTTAGACAAGACACATGAAATACTAGATGAATCTTGGAGTGGGTTGGAAGAGCCATTTTGTAGGCCACTCATCCAATGTGCTAAATGATCTCATAGGGTCCATAGAACTTGGGTGCTAATTTCTAAGGTGTTGTGTCTTTGAGTGATGTTTGTTTATAGGGTTGAAGTTAAAGAAACACTTGATCCCTTGCTACAATAGAATGTTCACAGTGATGCTAGTCTACTAGTTGCTTCATTATGTTTTAAGCCATAACCAAATTGTCCTTTATATTTGGAGAATGGCTTCTCGAGTGTGGAGTGTTTGATCCACTTCCTGAATCTTGGAAGCACCTGGTAAATATGAAGTGACTGAAAATGGTTTTTGGCCATAAACCACTTCATATGGGGTCATTTTGGTAGCTCCATGACAAGAGGTATTGTACCACCATTTTGTGAGGGGAATCCCTTGTTCCCATTAGTGTGTTTTTTCAAAGTCAAATCATCTCAAATAGGTTTCTATACAATTGTTGACCACATTATTTTGACCATCTATTTGTGGGTGATATGCAGTGTTGATTTTTAGATAGGTACCCTATAGTTTAAAAGTTTCCTGCCAAAATTTGCTAGCAAAGGTAGGTTCCCAATTCAAGAAAATGGAAATCGGCATGCCATGTAACTTAAAAATATGATCAATAAAGAATTGGGAAACCGAGGGGTAAATGGATGTTGTAGGGAAAAAAAATGAGCATACGTGGGGAGAAAATTGACTACCACCATGATCACATATTTGTTTCCCACCCTTGGAAGTCCCACTATAAAATCCATAGTGATGTCAACCCATAACTGTGTTTGGATTGATAATGGTTGCAATGAACCCAATGTCTTTATTGTCTCCACTTTGTTTCTTTGGCAGGTATCACATATGGCCACAAATTCCCGGATGCCATTTTTCATCCCCTCCCAAAAGAATGAGAGCTTAGTTCATTCATATGTTTTATAAAATCTAGAATGACCTACTTTAGGTGATGAATGAAATTCCTCTAAGGATTTTTTTTTTTAAGGAAGAATCTTTTTCTAGAGCAAGGTGTCCTTTATATCACAATGTATCTAGCTTCCATGTATACCACATAAGAGGGTTGATATCTTCCTGAAGCTCGTGGATGAGTTGAATGATATCATCATTTTCTAACCATTCTTAACATGCTTCCTCAAGACAAATTTAAATGGCTAAAGATAAGGTGAAAAAATATCCATCCTCAAATTACTAGGATATTCCATCAACTAGCACATTTTATTTACCTTTATTATAGATAATCTCATATTCATACCCTAGTATCTTGGTGGCCATGTATGTTTCTCTAGTGAGGATAACCTTTGTTTAATGATGGCCAGTATTCATCTGGAAATGTTGTCCAATGAGGTATGGGAATTAGATCTCTATGGAATGCATGTTGGCCATCATCTCTTTCTCATATGTGGATTTACTCAAATTTTGGTTACTTAACTTCTTACTAGTGAATGCAAAACAATGTCATTCTTTCATGATTGCTACTCCAAGAATTCTACCCGAGGCATCACATTCCAAGTCAAAAGTGTTGGTTAAATCCAACATGGCTAACACTAGAGTAGTGCAGATGACATACTTTAAATTTGAGAAGGCCTATTCCACATTCTGATTAAGAAAAGTGAATTATTTTTTAGGAGCGAGGTTAAGGGGACATCAAATTTTCCATAATTTTTTACAAACTTATTATAGTACCCTATAATCCCTAATAATCCATGCAAGTTGTTAATAATTTTGGGACAAGGCCAATCTTGCATAGCTATAAATTTGTCGGGATAAACTTGTACTCCCTCCTAGATTAAAACATGACCCAAGTATTTAACCTCTAAAGCCCCAAAAGCACATTTAGAGAATTTTACAAATAGTTGGTGGTCCTAAAGGAGTTGAAAGGCTCTATCAATGTGATTGATATGGTATTCCCATGTTTTGTTGTAGATTAAAATATCATCAAAGAATTCTAGCACAAAATTGTGGAGGAATTCCCAAAATATCTTGTTCACGAGGCTCTGTATGTAAGGTATCAAATTGAAATATTCAGATCAAGGGAAAAAATATTATCTAGATATATTGTATAAAGAAACATAATAGCAAACAAAATGACAATATGAACCGAAATAAGATACCTTTATTAATATGGAAGCAATGTTCACTTGCCTCTTCGAGGGGGCAACCTCCAATAGAGTAGATATTACAAATGATTCCACAAGACATATTTTACAATGCTTCTACACACACACACACAATTTCTATCCCTAAGAACATTCTAGAGAAGGAGCTTTCTAGTAGGCAAAAACTTCTAATCCTTCTTAGAATAATTGTGTTCACACTACTACAATGGCCTTATTTACTAATGCTGGCCTTTATTACTTATTAATAGATAATATTATATCTACAATAGGGGTTATACAGGTTAGGACCCTAACATTCCCTCCCCCTTAAAGAAAAACCTTGTCATCAAGGATTGTGATGTGGAAATTGTTGCAGAATGGTCTCTGGCTCCCATGTGGTATCCTTGGGACGTGTATCCTTCCAATGTATTAAAACTTCCTTAAGTATGCACCGCTAGAGATGATGCTTGCGTTGGTCAAGGTTGGATTTTGGTTGCAACTAAATGGAACCTTCTTTATCCAATGTAGACATATTTGTATGAACCTAGCACTTGTATCCAATCATTGTCTTTAAGCATAAGACATGGAAAACTTGATGGATCTTAGAATGTCTTGGAAGTGCTAATTTTTCAACTACTTGCCTATTGATTTTGATGATTGTATAGGGGCCATACACCTTTGGAGAAATATTTTGACAATGGTCTTCTTTGAGGGAATTTATTTGATATGGTTGTAGACAAAGAAACACCTAATCCCCTACGGTAAAATGGAATTTGGAGCGATGATGATAAGCCCATTGCTTCATTCTGTTCCGAGTCACAAACAAATTATCTTTGAGAGTGAGTAGAATTTCATCCTAAAATGTAAGGTTTTTTTCAACCTCCTGGACCTTGGAGACACCTGGTAGGTAAGATAATGCTAATGGTGGATTTTGAAAATAGGCTACCTAATGGCCCAACAACAAGTCCCTTCCATTTTTTATGAAAATGGAAGGGCCCCCTTGTAAATAATTTCACTTGGTAAGACCTATCATTAGATATACCGTTCAAAGTATTTACCAACCATCATTATTACCTACAAAAAATAATTAGTCAACAAAACATCTTGAAAATTGAATTTTCCTCTATATTTGCAGGTTTCTTTTTGTCTTTCTGATCCAGGAGGATCTAGGAACGCTGATGGAGGTCTAGGAGGATCCAGAATGCTCACAGAGGTCTATAAGGATTAAGAAATTCTAAAAATTCAACTATCATATATTCTCTCAAAAATTCCATTAATGCGTAGATCTCGATGATAGATTTCCAACGACACAAAAATCACCTCAAATAGAGTTCGTATGCAAAAAGATATGGCTTGTCAAATTTCAAGTCAACCAAGAAAAATAAAAAGTCAAAGGGACAAGGTGACATGTGTCACCACTACAAGGGTGATACATGGAATGACGATACATTCCGTACAGGTGATGTGGTGACCTCACATGTCAACATGTGGCAGGAAGGGACGTGGCATGTCCAGTTGGCAAAGTGACTTGGAAACTATACAATCCAAGCAAACCATTTATTTGTTGACATGTGGAAATCCCTCTTTGGCGATTAAATGTTAATGTTATATAAAATTTGGGAGTCTATGGGGGTCGAACCCACAACCTCCCAAGACCTTACACAAACCCCCCTTTACCATCATGCCATCTCATGAGAGTTAACCTATATATGGCATGAGTTTTGTTTAAAGTGACTTGTGTTAAATGGGGTGTAAAAGGACCGAGGGCCAAGCCCTCAACCCATACGATATGCCATGCAATATAACCATGATCGAAGTTCACAAGGGGGCTAACCATATGCCACCATAACCATATAAAAAAACAACCTAACAGATTAATACATGGTTTAAAACATAATGCAACAACCGACGATCGGTGGGGATGGAACCCATGACCTCCGTCAAATTATGCCAACGACTTAATATACTGCCACTAACCAACATGCCAAATATGGCATTTGTTGTAACAAACCATAACTAATATGTTTAATATGATGTTGATGTCACCGAGAGGTGTGGGTAGGAGGTTGGGACCGTGCCCTATTTAATGGCACGTGGACTGAGACAAGTAAACTCTAAATCATAATCACATAGTATTGTCTCAAAGTTTATGCCCAAGGGTGAATAGACTAAGAGGCTACACCGTAATGTGTGCCACAAGGTTTCAACATAGAATTTTATGAACTTTATATACTCATTTTTATCGAAATTTCACAAGGAATTTGATGGCATACTCTGTTTATGGGTTTGAGCAATGCATAAAAAGGTCATTCTAAAAAAAAAGTATTTGAGCATTAATAAAGAGGTTTCTATTGGAAGTGGACCAGGGACGTAGCCCAAATTGGGTGAACTCCATTATCAAACATGTGTATGTGATTTTAATATTGTTGTTCTATTTATGCTTAGTTATTTTTCAACTTGTTTATTATTAAAGTGTACTTGGATAAATAAGTATTTCACATGTAAATTGCAAACAATCAAGGGATCATTTTCATTTCAAAGATTAAGTATATGTTACTATGTATTAAATATTAATAAGCATCTAAATATTTTTTAGATCAAGGTGGTATTAGAGAAAGGTTTGACAAGTGCTTGCGAGTGAATGCTTCCAAGGTATAAATCCAAGGGAGGAGAAGGTGGGATTGCAGGTTACAATTCTGATATTGGTTCAAGAAGTTTTACTTGTCGAAGAGAAATGACTTTGTTGAGAAAATTGGGTCCTTACAACTCTGACGATAATTTCTCCGAGGATTTTAATTTAATGAAAGCCATGATGGAAGAAATGTATGAAGGTTGATAGAAGGCCAACAGGGAAGGTACATTAGATAATGTTGAACTAGTTAAAGAGGAAGGAGGAGGTAATGAAAGTGGTCCTTCAAAACCCCCCTCACCATCATCCTCATCATCATCTTCTTTTAAGATAAGTAAAAATTCTTCTCATAAAAAGAAGCTCGCTAAGAATTTTGGTCATAGTTTTCATTTATTAAAATTGGATGTCAAGTTTGAATTTCCAACCTATGATGGAGAATTTAATGCTGAGAAATTGGACAACTGAATCAATCAAATAGAGGTATATTGTAGGGTTCAAAAGATTGTGGACGATGCTACAAAAATACAATTAGTTTCTCTTTGACTAAGTGGCACAACCTTAATATGGTGGGGGAGTAAGCTGCAAGTTGATCTTGTTCAAAAGGGTAAATTAATCTCTTATTGGGATAATTTTACTAAGGCTATAAGAAAACAATTCTTTCCATTAGCTTATCTTCAAAGAACATTGATAGAATGACAACATCTAAGGCAAGGTAAAGGCCAGAATATTCAACCTTATAATTTTTGTTTTTCAAAATGAGGGCATTATCCTTAGGGATTCCGTTGTATACCCAAGAAACTCTTCTTAAGTATAATGGTGGAATGCACTCATATATTCGTCACACTATTTTGATGTTTAACCCTACTAACATTGATAAAGTTTC
The DNA here is from genome assembly GCA_032191745.1 of Picea mariana. NCBI lineage: Eukaryota > Viridiplantae > Streptophyta > Pinopsida > Pinales > Pinaceae > Picea > Picea mariana. The sequence continues at coordinate 65,578 of JASDQU010587708.1, read as the reverse complement.
GGTACAAGCTACACATTTGGAGGCTAGTAAGAGTAAGCATGCAATTGAAGATAAAAATACATAAAATATTCAAAAGAAAGTAAAAGGTAAATGGAAGAGTAAGAAGTCAGGTACAATAAAACAAGCTGAAGATAAACCTACATGTCCTCACTATAAGAAAAAGGGATATGATGAATCATAGTGTTGGAAGTTGCATCCAAAATTACGATCGAAAAAGTTCAAGGATAAGGGGAAGAAAAAGACTATTGCATCAACTCGACATGATCTAGGATTAAATTCCAGGGATCAATATAAGATCATGGAAATAGGAAGAAAAGGTATATTAATTATCAATTCTAATTCTTTAGTTCAATCCGCCAAATTGGAAAGGGTTACTGATCAAAGGAAAATAAGTGAGCTTTTCCATTTTAGAGTTATAGTCAAGAATACCAAAGTAGATACTTTATTTGACAGTGGATATCAAGTTAACTAATATATGAAGCAATTGTTAAGAAGCTGGATTTGAAGACGAAGCCTCAAAACAATCCATATCCATTAGGTTGGGTGTGTGAAGATTCTAAGTTGCAGGTGACGAAACAATGTAAGATAAGATTTACAATTACAACTAAGTTCATTGACGAGGTTGAATTAGATGTTGTGGATCTTGATATTTGTGGCATTGTCTTGGGTAGTCCCTATCTATTTGACAAGAAAGCCATATTCTACCACGAAGAGAATATATCATATTTTAAAGAACGAGGTTGAGTATATTGTCAGAGCTCATTGTATCAAGACTAATGTTTCTTTAGTGAGCACAAGACAAATGAAGAGACTCATGAGTGCAAGTAAATATTTTGTTCTCATGACAGTAAAACAAAAGGAGGAATACATAACAAATGCTTTATCAGGTTGTGATCTACATCATTAACAAGAGTTGGTCAAAATCATATCTAACTATGAGGAGTTGTTTCAGGAACCTACAGGGTTGCCTCCAAAGAGTGAGGTTGAACATGAAATATATTTGCATCGGGATGCTCCTCTTCCAAACATTGGTATGTATAGGTCATCACTGATCAAGAATGAAAAAATTAAGAAGCAAGCCCATGAGTTTCTTGATAAAGGAATAATCAAGCCAAGCTACTCTCCATGTGTTTCTCCTATTGTATTAGTTCCAAATAAAGATGACACGTGGAGGATGTGTATTGAATTCCAATATCTGAACAAGATTAAGGTAAATAACAATTATCCTCTTCCTAGGATTGATGAATTATTGGATCAATTAAAGAATGTTGTGTATTTCACTAAATTGGATGTGAGATGTGGTTATGAAACACACCTGCGACATTTATGAGGGTAATGAACGATGTGTTCATGCATTACCTATATGATTTTGTTATCGTCTAATTAGATGATATATTGATCTTTAATCGAAGATGAGAAGATCATATAAATCATATCAAGATAGTCTTCGAACTATTGACAAATGAGAAGTTGTATATCAAAATGTATAAATGTGAATTTGAAAAAATGTCTCTGGTATATTTGGGATATTTCTGTTCTAATACTTTTGCGACCATTGTTGTGATGATATAGTTCTTTCAAATTCATCACATTGGTTTTTTCATATTCGACGTTTCAGACCAAACCGGTGTGGTCCATCATTAGGAAAATATTATGAGATATGAAGGAAAAAAGATTTAACAAGTGTAAATAAATACCTGGAAAGTTATTATGAAGAGTCGACTTATTAAAAGTGAAATCAATAAATTTTTATAAAACCTAAAAATATAAAATATTATTTATTCAGAGCCAACTTAAATCAAGAAATATAAAAACCTAAAAAATATATTAATTATTAATTGATTTTCTAGAATGAGTCATTGTGGTTAGTGTTGGGATCCAATTTTGACTAATTTTCCAGCCATCATCTTTGTTTAGATTGTTAGGTTGTTTTTCAATTTCGATGGCTTCTATAAATTTTCTATTGTGATAGTGATCTATCTTGGCAAGAATTTTGGCATCTTTAATACAAATGTGATGTTTAGTTTTCTCTGAATGTTCAGCCAAGGCTGAGGGACGAGTGCGATTATGTTTAATGTTAGTGACATTTTCTTGAATCCTAATTCTAAAGGAGCGACTTGTTTCTCATATCTCATAATATTTTCCTTCATATCTCATAATATTTTCCTGATGATGGACCAAACTGGTTTGGTACGAAACGTCAAATATGAAAAAACCAATGCGATGAATTTGAAATAACTATCTCATCATATTTGGGATATATTGTAGGGAATGGTCTGCTAAATATGGATCCCACAAAAGTAGAAGTCATTGCGAAATGGCCCAAGCCAACTTCTACCATAGAAGCTAGGAGCTTCTTAGGAACAATACAATACTGGAGGAAATTAATTGCTAATTTCTCTTACATAGCAACTTATCTGCATGCATTAACAAGTGTAAAACAAGTCTTTCAATGGGGATTCAAGCAACAAAAATCCTTCAAGATATTGAAGGAAAAGACAAGCAGTTCACCAGTTTTGGCTCTGCCATATTTATAGAAGCCATTTGAGATACAAATCGATGCAAGCAAATATGCCATGGGAGCAGTATTGATACAATGAGGTAAACCTGTATGTTATCATTATGAAACTTTTACTCAAGTTATGGTTAAATATCCAACATATGATAAGGAATTGTATGCATTGGTATCAAGTGTGAAGAAATGGAAGAATTACTTAATGGAAAATGAGATAATAATTCATACATATCATCAACCATTACAATATTTGCAATCACAGACCAAGCTACAACAATCATGACATTTCAGGTGGATGGGTTTCTTACAATAGTTTCATCTAATAATAAAGTATAATAAAGGTATTCATAATAAGGTTGTAGATATGTTATCAATACCAATGATTAATGCATCGACAATACTAAGTTATAATCTTTTATATCATGAAAGTTATGTTGAACAATATGCTAAAGATGATGATTTTAAAGATGTATATGAAGAATTAATTCATGGAAATCAATGGTCATATTATTGTATGCATGAAAATTTGTTATATCATCTTGGAAAGCTTTGTATACCCAGAGATGAAAAAGTGAATGTAGTTAGAGAATCTCATACATCTCTCATTTATGGTCATTTCAGGGTTGGTAAGACAGTAGCACAATTGCAGAGATATTGGTATTGGCCTCAAATAAATGAAATGATTTCCAAGTATATACAAGGGTGTGTTATGTGTGCCACAAAAAATCCAAGCAACAAAAATTTGGGGTTATATATACCACTTCCAGTACCTTCTCAACCATGGGAAAGCATCTCCATGGATTTTGTAGGGGGTTTATCGATGTCCAGAACAGGTCATGATTATCTATATGTCATCGTGGATAGATTCAATAAGATGTGTATTCTAATGCCATGCAAGAAACAAGTCACAACTGAATAGACAACACACATGTTGTTTTCTAATGTTTGGGTTCATTTTGGGTTTCTTACATCTATTATATCAAATCGAGACTCTCACTTTTTGGGAAAGTTTTGGTCTCATTTATGGGAGTTCATGGAAACAAAGCTAAATAAGAACACATATTTTCATTCGTGGACATATGGATAGACATAAGTGGTAAATATAACAATGGTACATCTACTTCAAGGATATTGTAGCAAGCATCCTAAGTTATGGGGTACTTGCCTAACTCACCTATGGAATTTTATTTTGGAGAATCAAGTAAAGAAGATGGAAAATTTGATACAAATAAATCTAAAAATTTCATTCAGATAAGCCAACAGGTACATTAAGAAGTACATGAAAAGTTAGAAAAAATCTAAGCTAAATACAAGGCGATGCATGAAAAACATAGGGTTGATCATTAGTTCAAATTCGATGATCAAGTATGGTTACATATCGTCAAGGATATAATGAAAGGTGAATGGAAAAAGTTAAGGCTAATTCGATATGGTCCATTCAAGATCTTGGAGAAGATTGGTACTAATGCCTTTCGTTTGGTTCTACCAGCCTACATGCAAATGTATTCAGTGGTAAATGTTGAGAATTTGAAGCTTTATGAGCCTCCTATGATTATAGATGAAGATGAAAGTATTCAAGTTCTAGTAGTTGATGATTTTTCTCCAAAGTATTTAGACGAGCTACAGGAAGATGTTATTCTTCACAGAAGAATCAAGAATTCACAGTGAGGTGATATGAAATATGTTTGAGTTGGTATTAAAGGAGTAAATCCAAGTAAAGAAAAATGGACGGAGATCGGAAGGGTGAGGGAAATATACCCTCACTTAGTTGTTGAATAATAAAACTTTTGGTGGTCTCAAAGGCTTCCAATGGGGAGGAATGATCCATAAGGATTCAAGAACGCCCACAAAGTTCTAGGAGGATCCAAAATGCTCACAGAGGTCTAGAAGGATTTAGAAATGCTCAAAATTCAAGCAGCACAAATGCTCATAAAAATTCCATCAATACGTAGAGCTTGATGATAGCTTTCCAACTGAACAAAAATCACCTCAAACATAGTTCGTATGCAAAAGATATGGATGGTCAGAGTTCAAGTCAACCATGTTGGAGAAATTTGTATTTTAGACTTTAACACTAGTTTAGTGGTAGGTAACTGACTAGTTCTATTTTAGACTTTCTAATCTTAGAACATCACTATTATGCATGCATTCCTAATTATAGGATGTCATGGTCTATATGAGTGAAGATCACTCACTCATTGATTAGATAATAATATGCATTGATTCTCATTCTTCATTGTGTATCTCTCTTCCTTTTCTTGATAAGCTTTGTTTGTGCATGCTTTAGCTAGATCTCCTGTGCAGGTTTCCATGAAACACTGACATGGTATCAGAGCTACTTTGCTTGGAGCAAGCCAGACAAACCAAAGAATAAGGAAAATGGGAGTTTTAGTGATCTAAATTCATGGTTCTACCTTTCAGCAGTGATTGCTCCCAAAATATTACGTTTTTGAGGAAACGGCCCACATGATATGTACATTGACCCATTCTGCAAGTGGGTTTTCAACCGTTTGGAGAGATTCCTCACCATTTGCTCAGAAAGTAAGCCGCAAGATAGTCTCCTGAAATTCATACAAATCCATGGTCGTACCTTTCTACAGTGATTCCTCCCAAAATATTATGTTTTTGAGGAAAATACCCACATGAGAAGTAAATAGACCCATTCTACAAGTGGGTTTTCAACTATTTGGCAAGATTCCTCACCGTTTGCTCAAAAAGTAATCTTGGAGATAGCCTCCTGAAACAGATGCGAATTTTCACTTAAAGTGCCATTTCTACCGTGATTTCTTAATTTTTCACTTGCAGATTGAGAGTAAATTTTTAGGGGTTCTTAGAAACAATGGGAGAGATGGATATGAAAACTATTATACAATCAAACTTGGTGGTAATCCTCACACCATACAATTATTTTGTTTGGAAGCCCAAGGAAAAATTCCAACTTAGAAGGAAATGACTGTATAATTTGACGATGGCGACAGAAACAAAACCTACATCAGCAATTGAGAAGATGAGATGGGCGAACCGTAAGGATGAGGCCACATGACTACTTCTTGATTTAATTTCCACTGATCTATGGTTTCATGTTGCTGCATGCAAGACTCCAAACGAGATCTGGACCACCTTGGAAGGACTCTTTGGAAAGCATGATGAGATGCAAGGTCATATGCTTGAGGTAGAGTTGAATACCTTAGACCCTAAAAGTTCTGATAATATACAATATTTTTTTTTTAAATTTAAATGTTTGCTATTATGCTTGGGTGAATGTGGTATTGATAAGTCTACATAAGAGAAACAACTTATTCTAACAATCTTGGCCAAGCTAGGACCAAAATACGCTGTATATGTCTCCAATTTCTATTCTAGCAGATTTCTTTTGGGAACAAATTGGAAAATGCCTACGTTGGCTCAGTTCATTGAGTCTCTTACAGAAGAGAAGAAAAAACTCATACAGATGGGCCTCATGAAAGATCCCAAAGAACATGCACTCACCATGCATGACGGAAAAGGGTCATCCAAACAAAACGAGGAGGGATATTCCAAACCCTTTAATGATTTTCCAGGTTCCAAAGACTCTTCAAATTCCAAGAAGATGAAGAAGGGAAAGCAGTGCACTTACTGTAAGAAATCAAATCATGAAGAATCTACATGCATGAAGAAATAGATCGATCTTATGGCACAAACACTTCAATAGAACAACAACCTTGGAAACTTCAATCCAGAGGGAGTCAAGAAGCAGAAGGAAGAAGATCATGCTCCTAAGAAAGGTAATCATAATTCTCTGGTTGCAATTAATTCCTCATCTGATTCATGGATTATAGATTCTGGTGCATCCCATCATATGGCAGCAAAATAGTAAGTTTTCTCTTCTTTGAGTCCATGCTCAAGACTCCCTATTCTCATGGGGGATGATAATCCAATAGCAATAGTAGGAGAAGGGAGAGTGGAACTCCATAATGGTAGTTTTTAGAATGTTTTACATGTTCCAAAGCTTTCTATGAATCTACTCTTAGTTTATCAAATCACTCAGAAAGGTAAAAAGGTTGAATTACATCAGATTCAGTTTCAGTAATTGACATGCATGACAATTCCATTATTGCAATTGGTGAGGTGGATAATAAGTCAAGGTTGTATAAATTCACTAAGCTTTTTGATGATGACTCCTCTATTCTACTTACACATAAGGAGAGTACTTTGCATGCACCTCTAGTGCAACATGCATATACTTTTGTTCTTCCATTAGTTTCAGACATCAGAGATGATTCCATACACTCAGATTCTGTACATGGAAATAAGCAAGTAGTACAGCCAGATAAGAAGCCAGCGGTGAAGCTTCAGCATATGACCAAGAAGGCACAAACCACACTTCAGGCAGCAGACAACCTTGCAGGGAATCCATTGGATTCGAGGATGACTCGATCTCAGCATGATGAGCCTTCTCATGTACTTTCAGCTCTAGAACCTGCGATGCCCATGCATTGCTATATGGTTCAATCTACTGATCCACAAAACTACAATAGGGTTGTGGGAAATCCATTATGGAAAGAAACCATGCAGAAGGAGTATGAATTAGTTCTACAGAACCAGACTTGGAATCTATTTCCACTTCCACTAGAAAGGAATATTTTCAGGTGCAGATGGGTCCATAGGATCAAGAGGTACAAGGCCTAATAGGTTGCCAAAGGACTTCATCAGATCCATAAATATTTCTACATCTTCATGGAGACTTTCAGTGAGCCGAAGTTTCAGACTTTGTGGGATCATCTTGCATTGAAGAATACAGTTGCCTAGTAGCTGCCATTTTCTTCTTTTGATACATTATCTTTTGAGGGAGGGTTTTGTTCCCATGTGGTTTTCCCTCTTTCCTCATTTTTATTCAGTGTTCATTAGTTGCATTGTACATGAGTACCTAAAATTTCCTAGTATAAGGGACTCATTTTTTACTCCATAGTGATGTTCAGGGGGGTGTTGGAGAAATTTCTATTTTATACTTTAACACTAGTTCAGTGGGATTTAACTGACTAGTTCTATTTTAGACTTTCTAATCTTAGACCATCACTATTATGCATGCATTTCTAATTATAGGATGTCATTTCCTATATGAGTGAATATCACTCACTCATTGATTAGATAATAATATGAATTGATTCTCATTCTTCATTATGTATTTCTCTTCCTTTTTTGATAAGATTTGTTTGTGCATGCTTTAGCTAGATCTCCTGTGCAGGTTTCCATGAAACACTGAAAACCCAAGAAAAAGGAAAAAGTCAAAGGGACAAGGTGACAAGTGTCACCACTACAAGGGTGACATGTGGCATAACCTTACATGATGTACACATGATGTGGCAACCTCACATGTCGACACGTCGCATGTCTAGTTGGCAAAGTGATTGGGAAACCATACAATCCAAGCGGATCGATTATTTGTTGACATGTGGCAATCCCTCTTTGTCCATTAATGGTTAAGGTTATATAAAATTTGGGAGTTGACGAGAGTTGATTCCGTGACCTCCAAATACCATACAAAAACCCCCTTTACCATTGTGCCATCACATGAGACTTAATATGGCACAAGTTTTATTTAAAGTGACATGTTGTGTTAAATGAGGTGTAAAAGGGCCGAGGTCCTAGCCCTCAACCCATATAATATGCCATGTAATATAAACATGACTGAATTTTGTGGGGGGCTAACCATATTCCACCGTAACCATATAACAAAACAACCCAACAAATTAATATTTGGTTTAAAACATAACGCAACAACCGACAGTCACTGGGGATGGAACCAACGACCTCCACCAAATTATGCCAACGACTTAATATACCGCCATTAAACAACATTATGTCATGTTGGGTGCAGACCTATTTTGAGGAAATACCTATTTTTGGAAGGAGAGACTTAATTTCGGAGCACGCGCAACAACTGGAAAGAAAACAACATGCAGAAAAATAAGGAAAAACAACATGCAAGAGGAAAAACCACGTGGCAAGGAGGCAGGCTAGCCTAACCATGATAGGGTTAGGGTTTTTGATAAGGATTGTAACGACTATAATCTTGAAATATAGTATAAATAAGAACCTAGGAGGTCTAGGTTGGGGCTCTCGTCGGTTATTGTTGAAATGTATTGAGCTGTAGAAGAGTCGAATACGATAGATTGTGAGGGTTAGATCATAGGTTAAAGATCCTGGTGTGATCTAGTCCACCTCACAGAGGTTCCTTAACCTCATCGAGATTGTATGATTGAATATGTAATGCGTGCAACACCAGGTTTTGCAGCAGACTAAATAAAAGAGAAGAAAAGCCAAATCTTTGTGGATGTAGCCCAGGAGGGGGTGAACTGCGGAAAAACCTATGTTCTATGTGATTTTTTATTGAATTCTTACTTTATGACAATGATTTTTTTATGAATGAATGAATAAATAGATGTATTAGCATGCATGCATGAGGCTAAAGATGAATGAATCTTAGGAATACCTTAATCAATAACAAGTTTAATACATAAAGAAAAGAAAGAATACACTCCCAGATCCCCACTCATTCCTATACTGCAAACACCTAGGTATTGCAGTCACCCATAGAGATATCTCAGGTGAAACTGTGTTGTGTGCTCTGTACGCAACATTTCATTCTGGTTTACCAAGAGGGCCGATAGTTTTAGAGGGTTTTGTTGGAAACCTGTTCAGATCTGAACCTGGGTCAACTCAAAAAGAGTAAGAAGAGAGAGATCTAGACCAACAAATGGTTTCATTGCATGATGGAACTGCATGATATTGAGTGGATGAGATCCATGGAAGAAATGTGCAGAGGATGAAATTATAGAAGGGAATTCTCAGGGCACGGAATCCAACAAAGTTGGAGATCAAAATATGGTTGAAAATGAAAGAACTTGAGTTTGCGCAGAAGGAGAACATAAACCCTAAACTAATACCCCAAAAATATCTTGACAAATACATGTTTAGTGACTTTCATGAGGTATTTTTATGTGATTTACCACATTTGTTGCAAGATTGGTTATTAAGGTTAAAATACAACCACCCTACAAATCGAATCAGACATCTGGAGTGGAATCCTGTGGAGATCGTGCAGTTACAACAAGTTAATAAAAAAGTTACACGCATAATATATTTCTGGTTAGACAGTATTGTTGTAGGGTTTATCACTGAATTTGCAATAGATACAACTAAGTCTTACACCATAGCAGATCAGGATTTTCTAAAGGGACCCAAAGGTAGGTACATCATATCGTTGTATACTTCAATCAAGATTTTATTGTATAACAACAGTGTGATGATTATGGAATCAGACAACTAAACTCCCCTGCGTACATGGGGGAAGGGGGGAAGTACTGACAAGAGGATGAGAAATGGAGGAAGATATGGATAAGGGAAAGAACAAGGAGGCCATGAACCGAATCATGATGGAGGGAGATCAGATAAAGAAGATAATAGAAAAAGTTGGAAAGATGCTCAGTGGAGTACCCTACCAATATAAGATGAATAATAAGAAGAGAGCCATAAATGATAAAGAGGGCTTGGAAAACGATGAGGAAGAGGTAGAGGATCTACGGGTTGTGGACTAGATTGAGGAAATTCTATGCACAACATATGG
>JASDQU010587708.1:27880-53471 GCA_032191745.1 Picea mariana | reverse complement strand
TGTGTTAAGCTATTGAATGACTCATCATCTGTTAATGTTTTACAAAATATGCTAGAAATATGTAACACAAAGGAGGAAGGGTAGTTGGAACAGAAAACAATCAATCATCTGCATACTAGAAGAAGGACAATCAAAGAATTCATATTAAATGCTAATATGGAGATTTCATTATGGGAGATATTATAATGGACTTAGACTCTGAAGTAAATGTCTTACCTAAGAAGACATGGTAGTGTATCAGAGAACCCACACTAGGCTATTCACATGTTCAGTTGAAACTAGCAAATAAACATAGAGTATTACAAATTGGAAGGCTTAAAGGTGTGACTGTAGATCTGGATGGAGTGCGCACTATGACATATTTTGAAGTAATAGAGATAGTAGATGACACAACACCTTACCCAACATTGCTTGGATTGGATTGGGAATTTAATAACCATGATATAATCAACCTAAAGACAAGGAAAACGACTTTTGAATTAGGCGAATATAGAGTCATTTCACCACTAGATCCATCAGAAGGAGAAAGGTTTGTAGAACCCACTTGTCTGGATCTGGAAGAAATAAAACAGTTGTACATAACCACAGCATGAGAAAAGTATTATGTTAACCCAAATGCAGATGGGGTACTCAGCCGGAGGAGCATTACATCATGTGCTTCTGACTCAGACATAGGTTTGGATAATTTTCAACCGATATTACATGAAATTTCCACAAGAATGTGTGCAAGAATAAATCGTGCAGTAAGATGGGTTGGTACAGAGATAAGAGAACCTCCTAGTTTTCATGGGTTAAATGATTTAGATCAATTTTGGAAAAAATATGAAGATGAAGTACTAGAAAATCAGAGGCCCTTAGCCTTAGATATCACACTCAAGGCCATACCTGCAAGATGGTGGGGTGTGCACAAAGAAACAATTCATGACTGGTATCAGTGTAAATGACTACTACACATTAGAGTTGGCGCAGAGAAGGGGACAACTAAAATGCAAAGGTATGATGGATAGGGAAAACCAGTGGAACACTTGGAAAAGTGCAAGGCATAGTGGAGGATGACACCACTAGAGGAATGGACTCATTAATTTATCCATACATTGGAAGGAATTCCAGGGAACTGGTATATAGACCAGGAGATGCACATAGGCACTACAAAATGGACAAGCTTACAGAAGAATTTTGTAGTAACCTTCTCATTTGAACATGAGAACCCCAACATGGATTCAACACTGAAGCTGATATAGGGAATGATATTTACTAATGAAATAGAAGTTGAAATCATGACATAATATCAACATCAAAACATACATATACTCAAAGAGTTACTCTCATGCTATCATGTGGAAGAAGAAGCACCAAATGAAGATGACCCTCACAACATTTAGATTACAGATATTGAAGGAGAAAGAGAGGTGAAAGGTCCATCTATGTAGTCAGAAGTATTTGCTGCACCAATAAAAGTGAATAAAGTCAACATTGGGACGAATGAAAATCCTAAAATGGAAAGTATTGGAGACTATTGGGATGAGAAAACAGTTGAAAGAATAACAGATTTACTGCACGAATACAGTGACCTATTTCCAACAATCTTTACAAAGATGAAAGGAATAGCATGGAAGCTAGGTGATATGAAGATACCCATCAAACTTGAGGCTAGACCTATCAGGAAAATACCCTACAGATTGAATATAGTGGATAAGAAGAAAGTGAAAGCAAAAATTGACAGAATTTTGGAAGTTGGTATCATAGAAATAATAGAGGAATATGAATGGATCATCCCTATAGAAGTCCAAGAAAATAAACAGGGGGGATAATAATTTGTGTAGATCTGAGGAAACTTAATTATGCTTGCTAACATTACCCCTCCCCTACCCCTTTTGTAGATGATGTCTTAGAGAATGTGGGAGGCCATGAAGCATATTCATTTACAGATGGATTCTCAGGTTACCATCATATCAAAATAGCTCTAGAAAACAGGTATAAGACTACTTTTACTACAAAATGATGATCCTACCAATATACAGTCATGCCATTTGGGCTGAAGAATGGACCAACCATATTTTCAAGAGTAGTCATAACTGCTTTTAACGAATTCATACATCAGTTTCTAGAAGTTTATTTGGATGACTTGATTGTATCTAGTTTGCTAAAGGACCATGTAGAATTGATAAGACTCATGTTCGAAAGATGCATGCAATGTCAGATCTCATTGAACATCAATAAATGCATTTTTGGGACACCTTTTGGAATATTGTTGGGACATATAGTGTGTAAAAAAGGTTTACTAGTGGATCCTTCTAAGATTGCAATAATTTCCAATTTACCACCACCAAAGTCAGTATGCCAGTTAAGAGAAACATTGGGACATACATGCTATTTCAAGAAATTATAAAGGGGTATGTGCATATTACTACACCAATGGAAAAACTATTGAATAAGGGAATCGTATTTTAGTGGAATGAGGACTGTCAGCAAGGATTGGACACTTTAAAACAAAATATGGTCACAAGACCTATACTAGTATTCCCAAACTGGGAAAAGACATTTCATGTGAATGTAGATGCATCAACCATAGAACTTGGAGCAATTTTGGCACAACCAGGAGTAGGGGACTTAGACCATCCTATAACATTTGCAAGAAAAAAGTTGTTATAATCAGAGCAAAATTACAACACGACAGAAAGAGAAGGCCTAGCCATGGTGTATGCACTTCAAAAATCCAGGCATTATTTACTCGATAAACACTTTAAAATGTTCAGAGACCATTCTGACCTCAAATATTTAGTCAACAAGATAGTGTTGGGGGAGAGGATCTGTAGATGGCTATTTTTATTCCAATAATTTGATTTTTAAGTAATAGTCAAACCAGAGAAGTTGAACGTAGGACCTGACCACTTGTCAAGGGTAACTAATGGAGAAGAACCTACCAACTTGGAAGACAACTTCCTTGATGCACGATTATTTTCAGTACAGGTAGCTGATGAATATTTCATAGATGTTATTGAATACTTAAGTACATGCCGAGTTAAGCCAAAAGAGTTTAGCACTGCACAAAATAAAAATATGGTAGTCATAGCTGCAGACTATCAACTCATTGCAGAACAATTATATAAAATGGGAGCATATAGCATTTTGAGAAGGTGTGTATTAGAACATGAAAGGCCCATAATTTTGGTAGAAGCTCATGAAGGTATAGCTGGAGGACACTATGTAGGAAAAGCTACTGCGCAGAAGGTATTGTGCATAGGATTATGGTGTCCAACAGTCCATAAATATGCCAAGGAATATTGCCAGAAATGTGATGTCTGTCACAGGGTTGGAAAAACCAACAGAAGGGATGAGATGCCTCTAATACCACAAGTGAATCTACAGGTATTTGAAAAATGGGATATAAACTTTGTGGGACTTATTAACTCACCACAAAAATGTCAGGATCTAGGTATATCATTACTGTGACTAAATACATGGATGATTTTAGGGGCTAAATTTCGCTCATGGGCTAATTTTCCATGGTTTTTCCAAAAATGAGATTCGTTATTTTAAAAATGATTCGCCCAAATTCTATAGGATAAAATTATTTTACCTTAAAAATCGCCAAAATTTTATAAAAACTATATAAAATAATTAGAAATTTGAATATTTTTACAAAAATATCGCCAAACATTTATAGTTGACATATGAAGGATTAGTAAGATTCTCCAAGGTTTCTACATTTTAAAATAAATTTCCATTCTTAAAATCATCCTTGACTAAATACTTAACAAGATGGGAAGAAGAAACACCAGTTAAAGACTGTAGCATAGAGACAACAACACACTTCTTGTTTGAGCAAGTGATCACTATATTTGGATGTCCTAGGATTCTGATGAGTGACCAGGGCACTCATTTTATCAATGCTACCATCAGAGCTATGATTGAGGAGTTTGAAGTCTATCACCAGAAGAGTACACCATATCATCCTTAGGCAAATGGAACAATAGAAGATTTGAATAAGATATTGGAAAATGCTCTGACTAAAATCAACAATGTGAATAGGGATTATTGGGACTTGAAGATACCAACAGTACTATGGGCATATAGGACCACATGTAAGAAGTTGACAGCACAAACACCATTTAGACTGGTGTATGGGAAGGAAGTAGTAGTACCATTAGAATTTCTGGTACCCAGTCTGTGCATAACAAAAATTACCAACATGACAAAAAGAGGCACAGTACAGGAAAGTTTAAATCAACTAATCAAAATGGAAGAGAACACGATTCTAGCAGGATTTCACCAGGAAGTAAAAAAAACAAGAGGCAAAGCCTGACATAACAGACATATTAAAAAGAGGAATTTTAAGGAGGGAGACCTAGTTTTTGTTTATGACAGTAAATGATTCCAACACCATAGGAAGTTTATAATTCATTGGTTAGGGCCATATGAAGTAAAAACTGTCACAGATGGGGAATCTATACAAATAAAATACTTGGGGGGAACAAAACCGAAAGGAATGATCAATGATAGTTGACTGAAACTGTACAAGGACAATTGACCTACTAATCCTTAAAAATTACAACGTAGGGAGAAATGCATGTATATAATGTACCATAGTATATATTAAGAAATAAAGCTCATAAAAAGAAATACAAAAGTAGGAAAAGGAGAATAAGGAAGAAAAATGTAGAAAATAAGGGAAATGCAAAATATTTGGAAATATCGTGTGCAACAGATAGTGGAATCAGTGCGCCAAAAAGAAAAAAGTGACCGCACGCAGGATATGGGTGATAGGAAGAAAACACCGTGCATTGAGTAAAAAGTCACAGTTGAAATGTACGACGCACTAGAAAAGGGGCCAACGGTCGAAAAAGTAAAAAACTGACTCACGGAGCGAAAAGTAGTGAATTGGACATTTATGAAGCTGAGCGAAGCAAACTGGACAAGCTTCAACGCATTAATAACAACCAAAGAATCTTCTCCTATAATATTCAGGGAATTCTTGATGCCCTCTATATAAAGAGAAAATACAGGCCAAACAAGACTTATTGTGAATTTGCAAACTCGCGATGCTAAAGAACACGAAGACAAGAGGCGAATAGGCAAGTGCAGATATCGAGTTATCCAAAGCTCAATCAGGAAAGAAAGAACTACCCACAATGGCACCTCCAAAGGTCAGCGCACCAAGCCAAATAAAACGGAAAACATGCAGTAGCCTTAGGTCACCGCAGGAAACCGCGGAGGTGGAACACAAATTTACACAGAGAGAGGGCATCATCGATGTTGATGCCATTCCTTCACCGCAGGTTGAACCAGTGAGCACCACAATGATAGAGGAAGAAGAAAATATCTGATGACGGTCAATATGGATATGGACTCGCACGATAGTGCGTAGGGTCGAAAACCATTAGCCATGGGAAACCCACAACAACCTGCCAGGGTCGAAGCAACCCACATAATGAATGGTGGCGATGGTGATAAGATAGAGTCTGACACACCAAGACCACAATCTCTGGTGGGGTCTGCGTAATATGAAGAAGTAAAGATTGAAGACATCATAGGGCAACCAGAGTCGGGCAGGGAAGACAGAGAAACAAAGGCTCGGACCTCTAGCGCGTCAGTAAAGAGAAAGGGAAAACAACCCATCGCACAGTCCCCATGCAAGCATCCCGATGCCTCAATTGTTTTACCACACATTCTAGAAGGGGTGCAAGCCACACAAAATCTATTGAATTGTGTGGAAAGGATAAGATACACAGACCACGATGTGTATGACACCAACAAATTCCTAGAATTTGCACAACAGGTGTACATGGAGAGCATAGGCACATGACCATTTGGATATCCAATATTGTAGCCAAAACAATGGGTGGTAGGCCTGGAAAACATATGGATCTTGAATTTTTTAGAGATTCCCCACTTCGACAGGGGGAAAGAGGTGAACAACTGCGTCAAGTAGTTAGATGGTTGTCCTCCATGGAGGATTTTTATGATTAGAAGAACCTGTATCCATCGATGTAGAGTTGATTGCATTCAT
The DNA here is from genome assembly GCA_032191745.1 of Picea mariana. NCBI lineage: Eukaryota > Viridiplantae > Streptophyta > Pinopsida > Pinales > Pinaceae > Picea > Picea mariana. The sequence continues at coordinate 47,461 of JASDQU010587708.1, read as the reverse complement.
CATAGGTCTTCCATCAAATGATGAGAGTCCCGTGAAATACTTGGATGATAAAACCAAAGAAAAGGATCTAGCGGAAGACATGAACAAGACATATGGGACATAAAGAGGCTCGTGCATAATTATTATAAAGAGAATCATCGACGCAACCACCAGGATGACCACGAATTTAATGGCATGTAAGATACTACACAAATGCCACAAGGAGGAGTTCCCAATAAGGGTTTTCACAGCAACAACACAGTGCACAAATGGCACGATGATCATTTGGGCACCATATTTACTGAACTTGTTCCTATATGACTGTAAGGATGTGAATGTTTTGAGAACATAGTCCCACTACTACTAGCTCATGATCCTGATAGCCTTAATCAGATGGAAGGATCCTCCCTACTCATACTTCTATGACAGAGTAGGATGTTGTCGCGCAACATGGTACACGTCAATGGGAATCACTTCAGACCCCAAGCGAAGAAGTGGATATGCCAACACCTTTCCTCGGTATCTCAACGATATAGAAGAAATCATAGCTAACAATTGGAGGATCAATCCAGAAGTGGTTGCGTAGTATCAAGGGATAGCCAACTTTAGGGATACACAACACAAAATGTTGATCCATGTACGCAGGGATCCAGAGAAGGAATGGCTTCAACTTCACTTCTGCATTAATTGATGCAGGAGCATCTCTCCATGTCAGCCAGCTAGCCAACCAGCCACGTCAAGCACATGCATTCAAAGGCTGAAGAGAGGCGCAACCCTCATCTTCAATTTTGTAATTGAATGTAATTAATGTTTAGGATGTTGAGCCATGGAGCCATGCCTTTATGCAGGCATTAGGTAGATAGGCCTTTAATGTTTGTAAGGCTGAGATCTAGATCCAGATGCTGGACTAGACAGTCCATTCAATGTAATTGAATAGGGTAGGTAGATTGGAGGGAAGAGCTCGAAGAGCCTCCTCATGTAAAAAGATGAATTGTATCTCATTTTGAGTTAGCTGAGTTGTAGTGGTTGTAAGAGAAGATCCAGTGAGAGCTCGAGAACAACCTTGTACAAGCAGGCATTTGCCATTTTAATACAAATAGAAGCAGTTTTTCCTGCATGTATTTCTGTGTTAAATGAATGTCTGTGAGTGTTCCATTGTATGCTATGAATGTATGATGCTATTATGCATTTGCAGGAGTGTCTCTGATTTTAGGTGAAGGTCTTTGAGGCTTCACACTAGGAGGGTGTGACAGAACACTGCGGGTTCTGATAGTCGTGCACAGAGGATGCATTTTTGAACACTGCGGGTTCAGACGAAGACGTGCTAAGGCACAAGAACTAGAATCAACAACTCAGTGAAGACATCAAGGTTGCTGAACACCTTGGAGGTAAGGTTGTGGGAGGAAACACAGTTGTAGAAAGAAGATCTAAGGAGTCCTGTGGAGCTCTGCCAGGTGGGCATTGAGCAGGTGCAAGGAGTGCACAACGGAAGACTTCTGTTGAGAAGTTCAAGAAGAATCAGAATCACTGAGGATTCTATGAAGCTCTTCCAGGTGGGCATTGAGCAGGTGCAAGGGGTGTATAGAGGACAGAACCGTTGGATGTTCTGGGAGAAGATACTTTGCTAGGAGGGCATTGAGTAAGTGTGCAGATAGAGGAGAAGAGAACTCTTTGAGTTTTGTAATTTGAAGGAAGAGTCCACTGAGGGATCTTCACAGGGTTGCTATACACCCTGCAGACTCAGCAGGAGGTTGCTTGAGTAGAAGCATAGCCAGGAGGGCATTATATTCTCCACCTGTGGGAGAAGAAAGAAGGATAAAATCCCTTAGGGGTCTGAGCGTTTGAGAGTCTCAGGAGAGACAGCACTGTGTGTGTGAGAAGACTTTGCAGAGGCACAAAATTCAAAGAATCCCTTGGGGATTCCAGGAGCAAAGCTCAGGAGGAATAGCGTCGTGGAGTTCATAGAGATGAAGCAGAGGTCGAGGCCTTTGAAAACTTCTAATTCTTCCAAGCAGTGGAAGAAAGCGCAGAAGCTCAGGAGGGAGCACAACAGCCGTCGGATCGACCGAAGAGATCTGGACCATTGGAAGGTTTTCACGTCCAGGGAGCATCAAAGCGAGTACATAGAAGAGGAGATTGTCAGTCATCAGATCTCACTCAGATACCCGTCAGCTGTTGGATCGGGTGAAGATGCTCGGAGTTTAGTCTCTGGAGTGTGCGCAGAAGAAGAGATTTGGACCATCGGATCTTGGTACAAATATTCGATAGCCATCTGATCTGTCAGGAGTTGCATGGGAGTTAAACTCTCATAGGCAGAGGTAAAATCCCGACGAGAGGCGTGACCATCGGGATATCGGGACTTCATCGATCGGGAAATCGAGAGTCTCGAAGACAGGAGATCGGGGATTTCCATGGGAAAAACCCTGAACAGATCTATGTCATCTGTTTTTGGAGACACGTGGCGGGGATCGAGCGACCCATCGGTATTTCGGCGACCGGGGTTTTGAGTTGACAGAGGATTTTTTTCATCCGGGTATTGAAAGTCCTGAAATCGTGAGATTGGATCAAGGCCGTCCATCTGTCAGGGATGAATGGCAAAGATCTAGATTATCGGGGAAAGTCCTGATAAAAAAGTCAAACCAGAGGATCGGCCATTGGGATATCAGAGTTCTCGAGGTCGAGAAAGTTGAGACATTTCAAGTCTCAAAATAGCGAGAGTGAATCTGAGCCGTCCGCTTGTGGAGACACGTGGTGAAGATCTAAGATCTCAGGAAAAGTTCCGAAAGGGAAGACTCCATCGGAGTTTCAGGAATTGGCAAATCAGAGGTTCTAAGGGCAAAGGATTGGGAAAATCCATGTTGAAAACCCCGTAGATGATCAGAGCCATCCATTAGTTGGGACGCGTGTCAGAAATCCAAGGGGAGTCGAGAATCAGCAAATCATGGGTCATGAGGATGAGACATCGGGAATTTCCACGAGAAAACCACGAAGTGGCAAGGACCGTCCATCCTTGAGGACGCGTGGCCGAGATCGAAGTTATCGGGAAATCGACTTTTGAGAGATTGGGGAATTCAAGGGCAAAAGCACTTCGGCATTTGAAGTCGCGAAACCCCGAGGGAGATCTGGAGCCGTTGGTTTTAGTGATCGATCATAGCCATTGATTGTGGATTACGGTGGAAGGGAATCCTAGTGATGTCATATTGGGATTCGAAGGATCGAGAATCCTAATGACACAAATTTTATGCATTTCGGCATTGCGATGTACGAAACCCCGATAGGGTGTATGACTGCGATCATATAAGCGGAGGTCGCATGGACTAGGAGTTTAGCCAGGAGGAGCTAAGGCCAGAAGGGAGCACATCGGAAAATCGGTGATCAGGAGTTCAAGAGGACATGAACTCTTGACGTTGGGGATCACGAAACCCTGAAACCCGAAATTAAATCAGGGAAAGGTCACAGGCGCATGCAAAGGCCGTGACAGGGAAAGGAGAAGGACCTGTGGATCGGGTTTTCATCAGGGATTCCAATAGGGAATCGAAAGAAATAATTCAGCTCAAAGGGGGATTGAACGATCCTGTGAGCGGGTGCAGAGGTGGCTCTCACGTGCCTGCATCATTAATGCATTGGAAGTTTAAAGGACAATGTGAGACTGGCAGGATGACTCGAAGATCCCATTCATTAACATGGAAATGCCAAAGGGAAAGGAGGTAGAAGAAGGGTCCTCTAAGATATCTGTAGGGGGTAGTGCAAAACCTAAGAAACCAACACAACAAGGGAATCCTGGTCAAAACACATCAACATAGAAGAAGGTAAGCACTCCAAAGAAGGATGCGGCGACATGAAAGAAAGACAATGCATCAACGTAGGAAGAACAAGGAAGGGGGGACACAATGACGCAGGAAACCCCTTTGACAACTACTCCACACCCAAACGACCAATTATACATACAGGGGGCCACGCAAGAAGGAAAAGGCCCATAAAGAAATCCCAGACTATACAATCACCGAGGATGATGCCAATCTTGTCGCAAAGAGAGTACATGATCGCGCAATAGAGGAGATTGAAGAGGATGAGGACCAAAGAGGAAGAATACAAAACAATTTGGATGATATCAAGTAGGTCCTAGAGTAGATACAAGCAACACAAAGGTAGGAGAGGGAAACAAAGATGATCCCCCGAGTCGAGGGCAGGAGTGCACAGAATGAAGAAGACACTATCCAGACCATAGCACAAGAAAGTTCGAGCTTCCAAATAAAAATATAAATGTTGCAGGTTGATGAGGCCATAGCTCAGACACAACTCAAAGACTTGGCATAGGTACAATTGGTATTAGTTCAAATACCAACAAAGGAACTATACAGACTGGTAGTCAATGTCGTGCAGGAAGTGCAATCACGAGCTAGAACATACACGACATAATTGCAAAAGGACAAAGATGGAAAAGAGGCACTAGAACTAGTGGTAGATCAGGTGAAGTTGGAGACACAAGAGGAGAAGCAACGTGCAAACAACTTAGAGAAAAATCTGAAGGAAGTCTTCACACGAATTCTAGACAACACGCACGTAGCCATGAGAAATGCAGAAGAACATATCAAAATCATCATGCATACGCTCGAGTACTATAATAAGGAGATAGATGAACTTAAAGAAAAATTAACCCCGACTACTCCTCTTGAAGTTATGGCTGAAAGGGAACAATGGACAGCCCTGCAAATGGATATGATGGAGAAAGAAGCTTAAAAAGTCACACAACTTTTTGATAGGACCATGTAGCTATGGAAAATGTTGGAGGAAGATGATAGAGTCCAACAACTATACCAACAAGAGGACGAAATCAACACTGTAATCCAAGAGCTAAAGTAGTGACAAAAGTCCTTGAGCATTACAGAGCGAGTGAAGGGTGTGCATGAAGAACTGAAGACTACACAGAATAACAAGCAAGATAGATAGGCCCATTTAGAACCTCTCCAAGAGAAAGAAGTGAAAATAATTGTGAAATTGGAGAAGGAAAAGAAAATAATGGATCAGGATCATGCTAAGAGCACAGAGTCTCTCAAGGAACATATTAAAACATAGAGGATAGAAGATCTCACCGGGAAAGCTGCGCAAGCTAGAGAAAAAGGGGAAGAATTATAAGGAAAATTTCACAGCTGGAAGAGGCTGTTCAAAAAGTGTGCACTACTTGAGTGGCTCAGGATGAGCCACATGATAGTTTTGGGGCCATGTTGGGCACATGCCCATTTTGAGGAAATACCTATTTTTGGAAGGAGAGACTTGATTTTGGAGCACGTGAAACAACTGGCAAGAAAGAAACATCCAGAAAAAGAAGGAATAATAGCATGCAAGAGGAAAAACTACATGGTGAGGAGGAAGACAAGCCTAACCATGATAGGGTTAGGGTTTGTTGGAAGCATACGAAAGCGGAAAATCAAGGCGATTTTGGGAAAGAAATAATGCACGAGGAAAGCGACAACTGGAAGAAAGAACAACACACATGCATGTAGAGAATACCTAACAACGTTAGGGTTAGGGTTTTGGTAATGTGTTGTAATGATTGAAGAGCCAGAAACATATAAATATAGATACTTAGGTATCATAAGGGTTGAAATATGTTTCTAGATATAAGTCGTATTGTAGAAAGAGATGTTGTAGCTAGTAGATATGTGGAATATTTTTCCGTATGACCTAATTTTGTAAGTTGTTGAGATAAAGAGGAAGAAGGAGGGTAGATCTTGAGGGTTAGATCCAAGGTTGAGGAGCCTGGTGCGATCTAGTCTGCCTCATATAGATGTTACCCGACTAAGTAGAATTGTAACACGTGTGGCGTTGTAGGTGCGAACAAACTATAATAAAAGAGCCGAGAGGCATATCTTTGTGGACATAGCCTAGGAGGGGGTGAACCATGATAACATCTGTGTTATGTGATGAATTCATGCATAAATTTATCGTCTTTCAGTAGTTATTGTTATGTTAATGAATGTGTTTCTATATTTCCTGCTTATTCACAAATGACAGTATAGTGCATTTACATGTTATAATAGTAGTTCAATATACAATTCTCATATCTCTCACTCAATCCTAGGCTATAAACACATGAGTATTAAAACCACCCATTAAATCTATCTTGGGTGAGACTGCGCAACACATTCTGTGTGTTGTGTTGCCTTCTGGTTTACCAGGAGGGACGATAGTTTTAGAGGCTTTGTTGGAAACCCGAATAGACATGAACCCTAGGTCACTCAGTACAAACTTAGACAGAATAGAAGAGTAGCCAACAATATTTTTGATAAGGATTGTAATGACTATAAGCATGAAAAATAGTATAAATAAGAACCTAGGAGGTCTAGGTTGGGGCTTTGGTCGGTTATTGTTGAAAGTTGTTGAGTTGTATAAGAGTCGAATAAGATATATTGTGAGGGTTAGATCACAGGATGAGGAGCTTGGTGTGATCTAGTTCACCTCACAGAGGTTCATTAACCTCATCATGATTGTGTGATTGAATATGTGATGCACGCAGTGCCAAATTTTGCAATAGACTAAATAAAAGATCAGAGAAGACAAATCTTTGTGGACATAGCCCAAGAGGGGGTGAACCAAGGTAAAACCTGTGTTCTATGTAATTTTTTATTGAATGCGTATTTTTTGTCAATGATTATTTTATGAATGAATGAATAACTATATGTATTAGCATGAGGCTAAAGATGAATGAATCTTAGGAATAATTGAATCATAAACAATTTTAATGCATAAAGAAAAGTAAAATACACTCCTAGATGCCCACTCATTCCTAGACTGCAAACACCTGGTTATTTTAGTCACCCATAGAATTATCTCGGGTGAGACTGCGTTGTGTGGTCTGCGCACAACTTTTCCTTCTAGTTTAGCAGGAGGGTCAATAATTTTAGAGGGTTTTGTTGGAAACCTGTTCAGATATGAACCCGGGTCAACCCAAGAAGAGTAAGAAGAGATAGATCTAGACCAACATGGAATTTGTTGTAAGAAACAATAACTAATATGTTTAATATGATTTTGATGTCACCAAGAGATGTGGGTAGGAGGTTGGTCCCACACCCTATTTACTGGCAAGCGAGCCAAGGCAAGTAGATGCCCACTCATAATTGTAGAGTAATATCTCAAAGTTCATGCCCAAGGGTGAATAGACTTAGAGGTTGCACCGTAATGCATGCCATGAGGTTCTGGCATGGAATTTTATGAACTTTATACTCATTTTTATTTAATTTTTGCAAGGAATCTGATAGCAGACTCTGTTTCTGGTTTTCAGAAATGAAAAAAAGGGTCATTGTAAAACACAATAATTTGAGCATTCATAAATAGGTCTCTATTGGAAGCGGACTCAGAGACGTAATCCAAATTGGGTCAAATCCGTTATCAAACTTGTGTATGTGATTTTTATATTGTTGTTCTATTTACGCTCAATTTTTTTGCAGGTTGTTTATTATTAAAGTGTATTTGGATAGATAAGTATTTCACTTGCAAATTGCAAACAATCAAGCGATCATTTTCATTTCGAAGATCAAATATATGTTTTTATGTATTAAAGAGTAATAAACATCTAAGTATTTTTCAGATCACTTTTCTCAGATAGTAATTTTGATTGTGTATACTGAACATCTATATATTTAGTTATTCACTGAAGGATCCTAACTAATCTGTTCTCTTGATTCATCACTGTATGGACATGATTTAAATCATTATCACTTTGAATTTCATGACTGAAAGCATGAAATTCAAATTTGATATTCATCAATTTATGTCAAGGAAATGGAAAATTTTTATATGCTTGCATATGTTTTTACGACAAGGTCTACTTTTAGTTAACATCATTACATCCTAAGTTCTTGTTAGAAAAACAAGAATGCAGAGCAATAAAATAAAACAAATGCGGAAATAAAACACAGAAGATACAAAATACAATAGAGACACAGATATATGTGGTTCACCCAGTGTGGACTACGTCCACCATAGAAATTGCTAGGTCCTTCCTTTATTATTATCCAACAAATGAAGGGATATAACCTACAACACACCCAATGTAACTTCCTCTTCTTTCTCTCACAGTCTCCTCCTCAAAATACAATATTCACACTAATACGTGGCCGCCATATATTTCCCTCATAAAACAGGGTTTCCTTGTAGGAAACAAAACCCTAACATAAATTCTATCGTCAGATCTGTGACCTTATAATGAACGGTCTAGATTTGAAATGAAATTATAATATAAATTTACAAGGAAATTTTTCCTTTGGGGGCTTCACCCCTGAACCCCCATCGGGGAATGATGTCCCCTAAACTATTGCTTTCCCCCGTACCTCATATGGGGGGTAACCCCCCCTGCACTCCCCCATGTGGAGGAGTGTACATTCTTCTAGGGTGAAAAGTCTTCATGGGGTTAAACATGGCTGAAAACAAATACCTCTGAATCAGGAAGATAATCATGCTCCATAACCAACAATTATTTTACTTGATTTTAAGTTGGTTGAATGTCAATATTGACTCAAATTCGAAGCATGTTCTTCTATGCCATGTTATACTTATTTTCGTTCATCCAACTTGTTCTATGAGCTCTTGAATGATACCTTATTGATATGGTTCCTCTTGAAAATAACCCTTGATGTCTAATTATTGTTTTGAAATATTTCCATAACAACACAATGACATTTGAAGTTTGATTATTTCTAGTTCATTTTTCTACTTCAGTTGATCATCATGAGTACAAGAATTAAATGTTATCTTTTATTTTGGTTGATTTAAATGAGTATATGCTAGATAAAGGGCAATGGTTGATCATATTTCAAAACCAAAGATCATTGTCCTATGTTAGTATGCATTCAACTAATGTCAAAGTATTTTCTTAGGTTAAAAACTATGAATGTTGCTCTAAAGAGGATTGTGCTATACATGAATATTTAACAAAACTTATGCTACCAAAACCTTAGTGACAAAGCCTTAGAAAATTGTTGTCTATGTCATGAAAATACTTTGTAAATATTGTGGTGATGTGTCAAGAGTTATATTTATCGTTTCATTATTATTTGACACCTAGAATGTCGCAACTGATGTAATCTGTCCTATATATTATCATACCCTCACATGAGCGTCACATTCTCCTACCTGCGACCTAAGTGATTAGAAGCTGAGGTATGATGGAATTTCTTGCCAATACCATGCATGTTTAGACAATTATGTCTCATTTCTATTATTTTTGGAACTATGGGTGGTTCTGCATTCAGTTTTGTTTCATATCCAATGTCACCGTTTTCCCTATCCCGAGTGAAATTCCCCTCTATTTCAAGTTTTCAGAATCACTTATGGTGCCAATAGTTAGAATTGAACCCAATGGTATCAAAATAGTCCAAGCCTATGATTATTCTTTCACACTCGTGCTAAAGGTAGGATGTGGAGAGTTTACCCAGTATTTTCATGACCATAACATCAAAGTGGCTAGGGATTTTTCCCAAACATTCAATGACTAGATTGTTCATGTAGGAGACTTGGAGTTTCCTGTGGATGAGACATGGACAATAAAAGCTACCCAGTTTCCACTTGCTCGTGAAAAATGGTTTAAGAATTGCATGATCAAAGACATCCCTTGGAGTGAGCTCATGGATTCCACAAAATCAAGCTACCATAACAAAGGTATGACGGTGACCTTGCTTAAAAGGCAATGGCAGGATCTTATTTCTATCAATAGGTAGTTCATTATATGTGAAGTTTGATATGGTTTGGTGTTTTACTATCACATTTGATTGTTCATGGAATTCCTAGGGTATGTGTTAGCACTAAGAGTCACCCTTAGATTTCAAGAGGATAAGCCTAGTACCCATCAAAGGTTTGTGTATGTATATTAATGATTAAAGGTCAAATGGAAAAAACTCAGCATAAGAATGTTCTAACATAGAAATATGGGGTAGCATGCATAAGAAAATGAGGTTTTGATTAACTTTAATAAGTGATTTAAGGATAAAGGTTAATAGAAGGAAGACTTGGTGAGGAAGGTGGATAAGTCTACTATATGCATCAGGCCTTCAAGAAGCTAGGCGAAGAAAAACTCAGTCACACGTACTTCTTGAAATTCAAGTTTAAAACACTGAAAAATATTCATAACATCATTATAATCAAAATCCATTATAACACAACTAAAACATCTCATATGGATCATCCAATCATGAGAATTTCAAAATAAGAGGAAACAATATGATGAAAAGAAATTGACTTCTATTAATGAAAATGTCTCAAGTCTCATACATAACCAGAGAACAACTCTGTTTAGTAAGAATATTACAAAATAGGGAGCTTTGCTCAACCATTCGAACCCAACATATCATTCATCTGATGCATTTATAATCAAAATAGTAGACGACAAATAGAGGTGCGAGCTGGCCTTCCTATCATAGGATTATCCACAAAAAGATACTATTCTAACATCTGTACCAACAAATCTAAGAAACAACTAAAATCAAGGAGCCTGTTGGAAACCACTCTAAAAAAATATGAATGACATGTCTTCTTGTTGCTTGGGTTCATATTCTCCAGTGCCATGTGGCCTCCAAGCACGTATGTTGATCTCCACATGCCACCTGTTGATCTTTGGTTCCCTCCAAATCATCAAAGTCAAGAGGAAGTAATGAATTCAAAACCTCTAACTGTAATGGCCAGTTCGTAGCACCATTCCATAGCGCATTCAGTAGCCAATTCCATAGTGTCCTCTTATAAAAACCACTCTGCAGATTCCGTAGCTCCATTTTAAAAACTGCTTTACAAATTCCATAACGCCCATTTTAAAAACTGCTTTGCAGATTTCCTAGCGCCTTTCCTGTGTCTAGATAGGTGATTCCTTAGCACCTTTGGTAGAAAAACTATAGAACAATGTGTGTATATGATTCCGTAGGGCTAGGTGCTAAGAAATCTCTATTTTTTTACTGTGATATGCAATGAATCCTCAAAAACACAAAAAGCCTTAGTAGATAGACTTTGAGCATGTAGATGCCTCCATAGGTGAACATATCATATTTCCTTGAACACTTCAAGCTTGCAAAAAGTAATTATCACCAAAAATGGATCTGTCATATTTCTCCATTTACTTTCTCAGTATGGCAGTCCTCCTGGTTACAGGAGAACTTCCCTCTATCACAAAAATATCTCTTTCTCTTGAAGGGGATCTCCTTTCTATTGTAGCTTGTGCTAGAACATTTAAGTTCCTCTGGGCTAGATCATTCTTGAAGGGCTGCAATTCTTCTTTGAGCTTTCTATTCTGGGATTGAATGATTCTATTTTGTCTTTATAGAGTCTTAGTTTCCTATGGAGAGGCAAGAATATTATTGCTGAAAATATTTCCAGATCAAGGGTTTCATTGTACATGTCCATGAGCTCCTTCATCTTCCTTCTCTCAGTCAAACTCTCTGCCTTCAAATGAGAAAATTCTTTTCTAGAATCCCTAAGTGGTCTAATTAATCTCTTGAAAGTGGGATTATCAGGGGGAGTGCTGATGTTGATGACTTCAACAAGATTCTCAGTGGCTTCACCCCTACCTTTGTCTTTCCTCTAAATAGAGGCTTTGGTCATGACCTCAATAGGCTTCCCAATAGTGCCACTTTTACTTTTAACTTTATTTGGGGCTGAAGCCTTGGGTACGACTTCTGTTTCAAAAACTTCCTTGTGGGATGATGATCTAGTAAAAGGCTTCCCGAATCTAGTTTTAGCTGCTATAGTAGGTGAAGGGAAATACAATTTTCTCCCCTTCTTGGCTATGGTTTTGGTTGATGAAGGAACTTCTTCCAGTTCAGGTGTAGGATTAGGTAAAAATTATCTTTGTGGGGAGTGATGGACCTCCCTCTCTTCTTCTTCAATTTCCTTAGGAGATTCTTTGTCTTGGGTAGTAGGTTTTCTCTTTCTCTTCTTACTTGTTTCTTCTTGGGAAACACTACTAGCTGACACAGGGCTCTGCATCCTGGATTGAGGGGTACAAGCTATATCTAGCTGCAGATTGGCAGATACAAGGAACTGTTCCCAAGAAATGTTTATTTTCTTCAAATCCTCCATAAACAACATCCTGATCAATCCAGAGTGGAAAACACTAGTGTCCACATCCTTGGACTTGGATTGGACCCTATCAACCATCTTTCCCATACTTCTTAACATATTAAAAAGGGATATTTATCAAATCTTTACCAGTGAAATGTAGCAAGAGTCTAATGTGATATTGCTATATCATTATAAATCTGACCTCACATGTAAAGTACCTCTGGATAATCTTCAACATTTTATCAAAACCCTCAACCAGGTGGATCCTAGGAACTCCCTTAGACCAAATTTCTTTCTAATAGTCTGGCTTGATTAAGTCCTTGGAAAAGGCTGCATTAAGGATCATGGATTTGATCCACCTCTCACCAGTGTTGGGTATCTCAGTGGCTACTACAATTGTGGCCTCAGATACCTATAACTCAAGGGTTCCTACCTTGGTCTTAGTGCCATCAAAGTTTAAGGAAAACTACCTTGCTACTTCAGGGTGTCCCCTCTGCATGTTTTGACAAATAGAGAGGCATCCAACCCTTTGGAAAACCTCCCTGATCATAGGCTCTACATCAAACAGGTGCATGTCAGAAGGCTCAGTCCTGACCACACTCCCACCCTTGTGAGATTTATTCTTTTGGGGTGTATCCATGGGTAGAAGCAAGAGTTCAAAACTGTAATGCTATGAGATGGTAAGGAAATAAAACATATACAAAAAGTGTTTAAGTTTTGATAGGCGGTCCTTAATTGTTCTTACAAAGATTTCCTCCAATTCTCTTCTGAATAATAAATACTGGTTTGATGACTGAAAATAAGAGAAAAGGTCCTCATAGAAATGATATGCAGGAAGACTACACTGTCCAATTTTAAGCTAGCATAGGGCCACCATACAATGTCATCATCAGGTTAAAAGGCAAGGGCTTCTATCTTCTTCACTACAAACAAACTTGAGATGAAAATATAGGATGACATAGTGAATAAGGAAGGATAAAGCTGGAGCCGTGAGCACATAATATGGTAGTGATTTAACAGGGAAATTCCAGCGCTGGAATAAGGGATCCATAGCACAGTTGGGGATCATTGGTTTCTGTAGCGTAGTGTGGACAAGGTGAGCCAAGATAATGAATGGGCATTCAAAACTATGAAGAAAATTGACTTAGATCCAATGGAGGGGAAAGTCTACATGTAAATGGATGTGGATTATGTGGTAGAAGAGTTAAAGAGGATGGTAGGTGGGAGAAGTTGTAGCTTTCAGCGCCAAGTGCTACTAAAAGATAAGACATAAACCTTAACGATCTTCAATGTAGCTGGAATGGATCATGAAGTACCTAGATGTTGTAGCTGATAATGAAAGATATACAACAAGCCTTGAGTTTTTAAATCCACCTCAACCTCCAATTCACCTTGAACAGTTAGTTCCATAGTGCAATGTGCAGCTCTGTCTAGACTACTACTTTCAGCAGCTCCGAACTTAGGAGAAGGATTTCAAATTTGGTAAATAGTTAGAACATCATAAATGACCAAATCATAATATTCCTTTTGAATACAAGGGTGATGAAAACAATAAAATACATGACATCAAATTGATGATGGTGAATGATGGAAAAGGAGTAGATGTACAAAGATGCTCTACAAAAACGCCTAGTGAAGTGGCAATGCCCTTTTCAAAGTTTGATTTGACTCCTTAACGGGCAAATGGATAGAGTGGAAAGGATCAAGTGCATGAGTGGATAGAGTGACTTGTTAGGTTCGTACAATCATGGGGTTGATACTGCTAGCTGTCAAGACAAGTGATGAATCAAGGATATAAACCACAAAGTGAACCTAGGGTATAAACCATAGGTGTGGGTCAAAAAGTGAACCAAATCCCAAACCTTTATTTGCTTAGACTAACCTAATAAAATCATAAAGGAAAAAATAAAACAAACTCAAAAAGACTAAATGGGTAAAAAATTAAAATCTAAGGATAAAATTGATCCAGGACAACTTTATGTGATAACATTGGCTCCACAGGTGATGGCATGCTTGATGTGAGCTGCCAAGAACTAGCATCTTCAGTGTCTTATCCTAGGGATATGGGGTCATTTATTCAAACATAAAATAAAAAAGAAAAAGTGATATTTACAATAAATAGAAAGCCAATCATGGCTTAAGTAAAATACTTCTTTAGAAAGTTCCCATTGATAGGGCCACCAAAAACATCAAAATCCTCCAAGTTCTGCAATTTATAAGTGTTATTTGAAAATACCTCAGAAATATTGAAAGGACCAATCCACAAGGCTTCGAATTTACCATGTTTGCCTTTGTCTTGCTTGGGTGCATCCCACTTGAGCACTAGATCTCTCGGCTATAAATATTCTTTTCTTACCTTCTTGTGAAAGGCTTGCTTGATCTTCTACTGATGGTCCTGTGCTTTGTCAAGTAGTTGCTACCTAGTATGTTGTACTTCTACCAGCTATTGTATCCTTTTGAAAATATCATCAGGTTCTCCTTGGTAGTCCTGGAGGAATTTTTCCACAGGCAAGGAAAGCTGAGTAGGAAAGATAGTTGTTATCGGACTAATCGGTAGGTGCGAACACTAACAGATCTCCCTAGATCCACCTAGATCTAGAACAAAATAGGACATGACATGACTCTTTCCCTAAGTTGTAATCATTGAATCTGCTAATAGGGAGGAATAAGTGACATCCCTTTATATCGCTTCCTTAGGTCTCTGTTGCTCCCACTTCGCTCCGATGCTCTCATGAGGTCAAGACCAAGACAACACAAACCAACCAAAGTGAAGATAGCAAAATATATTCAACGTCAACTTATGCATATGATCAAGGAATTACACAATAAAGTAAGAGTGACTTTTTGGGAAAGGGACATGCCGTTGTATCATATTAATTGAAAGTAGAAAATACAACCTGATCGCCTTGATGTTGCAAGCTTCCTTTCAGTGACCCTTGGTTCCAACACACACACTTTCTCTATACTTGGATGAAGAAGATCCAATTCCTCTTGATAGACCAAATAGAGTCTTCAAGCTTTTGTCAAAGCAGGGTTCTTCACATGATTCTTTCACCAATTCTTCATTCAATCTTGCTTAAACTTTTCCATGAGAAACCTTTCAATATATAGGAGAATGAGAGATGGTTACATGGATGAGGATGATCCCATAAAATTTGAGAAGTTAGTAAAATGACAACCATATGAATGCCAACTCACTTTCTAGAAGATTCCCTTCTAGAACCCTCGATACCTCTTCTCCTTTCCAAGCTTAAAAAGAGGTTCGCACCCTATGTATGGAGAAAACTACGAGAATTTCACACCCTAAGTGTAGGTGGCCTATGATAATGAGAGATTCTCACACCCTAGGCCATAGGCAGCCTGTGAAATCACTTTAAAAATATGTTTTTGGAAGGAGACAAGGGCCACGTTTCTCAAGAAAAAAGTCCTTGTTGGGAGCCTGAATACACCATTGTTAAGACATCACCAGAGTGACCAAAATCATGTGTAACAATAGCCTCAACCCCATATATAAGATGAAAAGGGGAAACACCAAGTGACCTCTTTGTTGTAATTCTATCAGCCCATAAGGCAAACTTCAGCTTTGAGTCCCATGCTTTCTTGTTGTCTTTTAACAATTTCTTGATGATCTTTATGAGGCTCTTGTTAGAGGACTCTTCTAAACCATTTCCTTGGGGGTAGTATGGAGTGAATGGAATATTGTAATCTCATACTATTTACATAATTTGATCAATGGATCAGCTTTGAAGGAGGCAACATTGTTAGTAACAATATTGCTTGGGAAACCAAATCTGACATGATATCCTCAAGAAAACTAATGATTACCTTGTGGGAGGCACTCCTTGTAGGAATGACTTCTATCCACTTGGTGAAATTATTAGTGGCGGTTAAAATCTACCCATGCTGACCACTTGAATCTAGATGGATTTTCCCAATGAAATCAAGACCCCACTGTTGAAAAGGTCCAAAAAACACCACTAGCTTCAAAGGAAAAGATTTGAGCTGCTGCTTCCTAGAAAATTTTTGGCATTTGACATAAGCTCTAATATTTGCACAAATATCAATAAAAAGGCTAGGCCAGAAATACCCAGCTCTGCGGATCTTATAGGTTGTGGTCCTCCATAAGTGATGCCCCCCACATAAGCTGTCATGAAAATCAGTCATGGCCTTTGGGGCCTCCTATGGATCTAAACATCTCAAAAGAACTCCTATAGGATCTTTCCAATACAAGACATGATGAATGAGACAATATCTGATTGCTTTAAGATTCAAATATGTCACCTTGTTCTTTTCCAAACCATCAGGAGGCTGCAAATTCTGCATAAATGATACGATGTCTTTATAACAAGTGCATTCTGCCAAGTTGGGACTGATATGAGAGCTTTTGTCAGCAAAATCAACTTTCTGATTTTATGAGTTTATGTTCATGAAATTAACCCCTAAAGCTTTTCAATTCAATTTAGCCAACAACCAAGCTAAACCTTGTCCTTTCACTAGTTTAGTGGGCTTCATCTCAAGGTCAAATTCCAGAATTTTGGCAATCCATATGTTCCTCTTCCCATCTATGTCAGGCTGGATAAGTATCTCTTTCATTGAGGCTGAGGGGACATAGAAAACAATCTTTGAATGAAAAACATATACTCTGAAAGCCTCGAGGGGTTTGACCAAATCATAAGCCTGTTTTTCCATGATATCATATCTTATTTCTGCATCCCTCAATGCTCTGTTGAAAAATGAAATAGGTTTCTCTAACCCCTCTATATTTTTTCTGAAGTAAGACAACCACCAATGTGTCAAAAGAGACAAAATAAAATATCAGAATTTCCTTAGAATAGTTATGGCTAATGAGCACAGGTGCTTTAGTCAAATCCTTTTTTATTTGGTTAAAAGAATCTCTAGACTCAATAGTCTATTTCACCTCATCATAGATGATTTTAGGGGATAAATTTCGCTCATGGGCTAATTTTCCATGGTTTTTCCAAAAACGAGATTCGCTATTTTAAAAATGATTCGCCCAAATTCTATAGGATAAAATTATTTTACCTCAAAAATCGCCAAAAATTTATAAAAACTATATAAAATCCTTAGAAATTTGAATATTTTTACAAAAATATCACCAATAATTTATAGTTGGCATATGAAGGATTAGTAAGATTCGCCAAGGTTTCTACATTTTAAAATAAATTTCCATCCTTAAAATCATCCCTGCACCTCATTTCCCTTCCTAAGCATAGATGTAATGTGCTTAACCAATTCAACAAAGTTATAGATGAGCCTTTTCAGAAAATTGATTTTCCCCAAGAAATACTGAAATTCTTTCTTGGACCTAGGGAGAGAGAAAGTCCGAATGGAATCTACTATGCTTGGATCAATTAGAACCCCTTCTGTTGATACGATGTGACCCAATAACTTACCTTCCTTCATAACAAACAAAGACTTCTTGGGATTGAGAGAAAGACCAAAATTTCTGCACTTCAGGAAGACCTTTTTCAAATGATGATAATGCTCTTTATCATTTTTAGAGAAAATTTTAATGTCATCTGGATAGATGACTTCAAATTTTTCCTTCTCCCCAATAAAGAAAATTCCCATTGCTCGCTAAAAGGTTTCTCATGCATTCATCAATCCAAAGGGCATTTTAGCATACATGAATGTGCCCCAAGGAGTAGTGAAGGTTGTCTTCTCTCTATCTTTAGGCAAGACAAAGATCTGATTATAGCTTGAAATGTCGTCAATCATAGACATCCTAGACGAGCCAGTCACTCTCTGCAAAATGTGCTCCATCTTTGGTAATGGGAAATTAACTTTCTTGGAGATTTTGTTCAAATTCCTGATATCAACACATAGTCTAATTTCCCCATTTTTCTTCCTCACAGGGACTGTTAAGCCCTAATATTGGCTCATTACCCCTTAATTGGGCCATATTATATTAGTAATGTTATTTTATTTATGTCGGATTTAGTCCATTAATTGTAATTATACCTCCTAGTCTCCTATATATACCAAGGAGACATTTTCATTTTGAATCATCTTATACTTGAACATTTAAGTGGGGTAAAAGGAGGTTTCCCCCTCGAATAGGCTTATTATATGAAATTATCTCTTTTTCAAGGCGTTGAGTACTTTTTCTGAGGTTTTTCTATGCTATATTGATATTTGGTTCTTAACATATGGTATCAGAGCTCAAGGTCTTGGGGTTTCGCAGCTACATCTGAGACACCCTGTAATTTTCAATATAACTATTTTTCTACAATGTTTTAGAAGGAACGTCTTGGAGGATATTTAGTAGAAGGATCAAGGTACGTTGAGTTTAAATTTCATCTCTTGAGGCCTTATAAGTTTGGAGCTACAATCTGTACAAGATAGGGTTCTAGAATCATCCTGAACTGAGTCATTGCGGAATTTTCGCTATAATTTTTTTTTGTAATGTTTCAAACACTAAATTCCAAAGGTTGTTCATAGAAATTAGTAAGGTATTTGTGGTAAAAATTTCGGCTTTTGGGTCATCTTAAATTTGTAGATACACAATGTGTAAGATAGGGTATCTGACTAGTCCTATTGACTATTCTCAATAAGGTGTTCTAGGTAAAATAATCATAACGTCTTCCTAGAGTATCCAAATTGAGTGGAACTAGTTTCATTGGATTGTGGACAGCCTGTAGTATTTTTGGTACAAGTTTCAGAATTTTATATCAATAATTTTGTGTGGGGAACGCTATACAAGTGAGATCTCTTGGAAAGGCCAAAAATCAGCAAGTTGTGGGGAAGTTACCATAAATTCCACTTGGCACATCCAATTTTGATCAGACCTAAGGCATTGCAGAGAAGAAATATCAGAGAACTACAAAAAATAAAGTTTCATACCCATAAGGGCCTAAACTTGGGAGATACAACAGAAGAAAGATTGTCTAACAGAACCACCTCAAAATTAAGATTCAAAAGTGATACTTGGCCAACATGCCACCCAAAAAGGGAAATTCTACACTAAATAAGCCTCCAGACAATCCTACTTGGACTCTTGATGAAGGTGAAGAAATGTGTAGGGACATAAATGATTTACAAAAGAAGATAGTAACAAAAGATGAACTACAAGAAATGGAAGCTAAGTTGGAGGCAAAGATGGATGGTTTAAAATAGGAGATCATGGAAGTATTGAAAAATTTCATAACAGAAAAGACACCTGAAAGTGAAAATGCATCCCATGAAATTCACGATGAGGACACAAGGAAGGTGAATCAAGAATGGAGAAACTCCAACTTTGGGTTGAAGACCAACCACGTTCGTAAGATCGATATGAGGAAGTTTGTTGGCAAAGACCCGATCACATGGATACTTTAGATGGGGCAATTCTTTGATCTACATAATGTGCCACATACACAAAAGGTACAGATTGCTTCTTTCTATTTAGAACCTAATCAATTTGTATGGTATTGATGACTTTGTTCTCTCAAATCACTCATCACTTGAAAAATTTTCATGGAAGAAATGATAGCACACTATGAGGATACAAGGAGCAATACCTTCTTTAGCCAATTGATAAATCTCAAGCAAAAGGGTTCA
>JASDQU010587706.1:20188-40611 GCA_032191745.1 Picea mariana | reverse complement strand
TTTCCAATGCAAAGAAGGGTAGAATATATGAAAATCAAAACTAACTCTAATAATGTAAATCAATAAATTCGAAAGGTTTTAAAAACTCAAATTTAGTTGATTTGGAGTATTATATATGTGCAAAATATACACTACTACAAACTTAGAAACTTTTTTGTCTTTTGTTTGTTGCCCAAGAGAGACCATAATTTTGCAATAGGAACATTAACTATTGTTAATAGGCTTGGAATCTCCATGCCTTCAACATTTTTGGTAGATGATTTAATGGGTGTGCTTAAGAAAAACATATGATTAAGTACGTCTAAAGTATCACTAAACACCTTATGATGAAAACAATTTGAAATAATATGTTGAGCACTCTCCCACACACTACAACTTTCATTTGAATGGAAGGCACTACTTTGAGATGTTGTTATATCCTCAAAAGTTGTTAATATCAACACTTCGTATGGTAGTGAGCCTTTAATCAAATGTCTTGCAACATCATTAAGTATGTTGTTATATCCTCAAAAGTTGTTAACATCAACACTTCATATGGTAGTGAGCCTTTAATCAAATGTCTTGCAACATCATTATGTATGTTGTTATATCCTCAAAAGTTGTTAACATCAACACTTCATATGGTAGTGAGCCTTTAATCAAATGTCTTGCAACATAATTATGTATGTTGTTATATCCTCAAAAGTTGTTAACATCAACACTTCATATGGTAGTGAGCCTTTAATCAAATGTCTTGCAACATCATTAAGTAAGACATAATAGGGAGTTTCATATTTTCCTTTTTTTTTCAAACTTGACATCACTTACTCCACAATAATGAATACATGATCTCTATATATACCTATTCACACTTGCACATGAGGCCCCTTTACTACTATGCCGACCCTATTACATATATATTTACAAATTACATGTACATTTAGGCGCATATATGCCCCCCCTTGGGGTCATATCATATAAATTTACCCCTATGTATGCTCCCCTTGGGTCATAACTTTGTTGACAAGAAATCAAAGTTCCAAGGTATGTTTCAATTCAATAGAAGTCGACACCCTAATCCACAACTTGATTGCTCTATGATTTCACTCGATCTTTCTCAATGTTGTTAGAAAAACAAGATCGTAGAGCAATAAAATAAAACAAATGCAGAAATAAAACATAGAATATACACAATACAACAGAGACACAGATATACATGGTTCACCCAGTGTGGGCTACGTCCACCAAAGAAATTGATAGGTCCTTCCTTTTTATTATTCAGCAAAATGAAGGGATACAACCTACAACACACCCGCTGTAACTTCCTCTTCTTTCTCTCACAATCTCCTCTCTTAGAATACAATATTCAGGATAATCCCCAGTTGCAATACAATTCCCTCATAAAAGAGGGTTTCCTTCTAGGGAAAAAATCCCTAAAATAACTTGTACCGTCAAATCTGTGACCTTATAATGAGCGATCCAAATTGACTACGAAATTCCAATATTTTACAAGGAAAATTTTCCCAAAATTTCGCTTCGGGGGCATTACCCCCGAATCCCTCACCCAGGGGGGGGCTACAAAAATTGTCGCCTCCCCACCTAGACCCCCTCGACGACAGTTGTGGGAGGGCAAGCCCCCCACACCCCCCGTTAGGGAATGGGGTCCAAGCACGACTGAAACAAACCTCTGAATCAAGAAGATAATCAGTCTCCACAACCAACAAATGTTGTCTTGGGGGTTTGTTAAATGAACTTATTATTCATATTGTCGATAAGAAATCAAAGTGTTAAGGTATGTTTCAATGCTTTAGAAATCGACACCCTAATTCACAGCTTGAATGCTCTATGATTTGACTCGTGCTTTCTCAATGTTATCTTGGATTTTATTAGATGAAATCATGTCCTATGATTGTAAATTTGGTTTCATTAAAGATAAAACTAAACATGTGCCTAGTGAGCAAAGGTAAAGTCACACAACTAGAATTAAGGAGTCAAGGAAAAGGTGCACACAGTCTATGTGTTGTGTGCACCTACGTAAGTCCACACATTGCACTATGTTGTGTACACTTGGGTTAGTGTGCGAGAATGTTTGTTTATGATTTGAGGCTGAAGATCCTGTATGATTATGAGGATGGTGAGCCTGGATGCACATAGGCCAATGCACCTATCCATGTAAATATAATCATGAATATTAATATAATATTGCATCGTTTCACACTGAATGACTTAGATGAAAAGAGATGGGGGCCTACTCCACCGAAAAAGGGAAAAAGGGGTGAGTCGTAAGTCATGAGGAATATTTTAATAATATTTCCGAGAAAAGTGTAATGTGAGATATATATTATTTTATCCTAAGTTCCCAAGGGTAGGGAACGGGTCACCAAGTGGCTTAAAGCTAATTTTGGAGGCGAAAAGTGTCGAGTGGAAGGAATGGAATATATATTGTTGGCCTTAATGTATTTTGGGGGGGATTACGATTACGATTAGTATTATTCATGTTGCAAGTTCTGGTGAGAATAAAGGGGTCAAATTGTATGAAAAATCTGATTATTACCTTATCTTACAGAGAATCTTGTAGGGAGTTGTGGGGTTCTATCCATAGTTTCATTGTCGAAAAGTCGGTTTGGAAGACCATGAGCAGTCTCTCTAGGTGAGAGACTGGCTGTTGTGGAGTGGTTTCTAGAACCATGAGAATAATCTTCAGGTGAAAGATTGTTGAGAATTGTTCCCTGGTGCCATGGGCACTAGTCACAGGGCTCAAAGACTTCCCATCCGGCCTATTGCTGATAACCCTTGGAAGGGAAGTGCAACAACTGAGGGACTAGTGAGCAAAGAAGGGGAACCCTTCCTTGGGTGTGACATGTGTGTGGGGAACGGGGGACTGTGGGCTAGTTGCAGCAGTGGGCACTTAGGATTGGACAAATCTGTTGAGTTTCAAACCATAGCTTGTTGCTAGGAATTTTTTTCCTTGGTGGAGTTGAGGCCCAACTCGGAAGTGACCTATTGATAAAATTGTATGAGAAAATTTTTCTATGGCTAGGAGGAACGCCTGATTCAAGGCCATAGTTGGTTACTTTCATTTAAGATAAGTGTTCCTTATGTTCTTGTCTTGTTTATTGCACAAATTTTTGCTTATATTTGACATGGGTTATTTCTTGTATGTTGTTGCATATAAGTATTTGTTGTTATTATGTTATTTGCTTCTTGCTCATGTAAATATGGTGTTTCTATCCTTTACCTGTAGTTGTGCATGAGGATGTCAGTTGATGGTAAACTCGCTTGTTAAGTTTAACCTTGTGATTTTGGTTATGAATCATCAAGAAGAGGATTGAGTAGCTGAGTGCCCAGGATCATAACCTGTGTACTTCAGAGGTTGGAAATCTAGTGTGTGAGATTAAGGAATTGGATTCCGTGCATGGTATTAATCGAAGTGGTGCATGAAACCTAGATGGTAGTTCACACAGTTGTATTGTGTGGTCAATATGCTGGTGCATGTGGTTGTTGATTTTTATTTCCGTTGCGTAAGGTTGTTTGAAAATAGATTGTTGCTTCCACTATTACAAGTTGTGTAGCACGACTCAAGCTTGGGCTGAGTGCATTACTTCAAGTTAAACTGCGTGGATTGTGTTAAAATAGATTCTACACAGTGTACTTCTAGAGTAACAATGTCCAGTGGTATGTTGGGAATGTTATAGTTTGGTTGAATTAGATTAGGTGCAAGGGGATAACATGAACCAATGGGAGACTAGGTACGTTACATAAGTTGAGGTTGCGTGACGTGGCCCAGTTTGGGTGGCTCAGGACGTTACATCCTTGAACTATTTAAATTATTTGATATTATCTAATTAACATTTACGATTCATGAATAAATACAAAACATTAAAGACGAGACAATTTCAAATGTTGACAACTGATGAATACCATGCACATGATGAAAATATATTTAATGAGAAGAGCTTGGATAATATCCATGCCCATTTAAAGATAGTTATGGAAGAAAGATGAAAAACAAATGTGGTTTATTGACATATTCTAAGATATGGGCATAATGGTATAATCCCTTGGGAGGAAAATAATTATCCATATATGATAGAATTGCATAGGATGAGAGATGAAGAAGCACCAAACATAGATGAAGAACAAAACATAAATGAAGAGACATCAATATTAGATGAAGGGTTTGAAGTTGATAAAATGTTGAATGAGGGTCTCAATGGTGATTGGAACAAGTTGATGAAGGATTCTTTAAAACATATGTATGGCACTTGCAAGTTACGTCATTTGACAACCATCCTTCAAACTATTAACTTGCAACCAATGCATTGTTGGACAAATGAGAGTGTATATGAGCTATTGGAATTGTTAAAATGGTTTTTACCACCTAAATCCACATTTCCAACAAAATGAATTCAATGTAAAACACAAATCACTAAACTAGACTTAGAGTATAAATACATCCACATGCTTGAATGGTTGTGTCTTATTTCACAAAAATCTGGTAAGTGAGACTAAATGTATAAAATGTAAAGCGAGGTATAGAACAAGTTTGAAATCAACTAAGGTTCCTAGAAAGGTTCTACTCCACTTTCCACTAATCCCATGATTACTCTCAATGTATAGTTGTCGATACATTGCTAAACTTATGCAATGACATACCCAAAACAAGAGCTTTGCTAGAACAAAATGACACGTGGTAGATTTTAAGATGTGAATGGAACTTGACAACATATAATTTTCTGGAATTTTGACATAGTTTTCTTGTTGATCCCATTGTCACCATCCCAATGCCTATAGTTGTTGGTGTAGTCTGAGTAGGATGTCGAAAGTTCGACAAAGGTTAGTTAGAATTTCAACATCTATAGTTTTCTTGTTGAACATATTTTCACCATCCTTATGTCATTAACTATCATTGTACCATCAGTGATATGTCAGAACTCCAACGTTCACAAAATGAAAAAAAAAAGGATTTACCATTGTTTGGAAGGAGACATTATTGCCATTTTGTAGTTCTATGTTGATGAGCATAAGGGAGAACAAAAATGGTTTTACCAATGTTTGGACGGAGGTGTTATTGATGTTTTGTAGGCGTATGCTGATGAGCATAAAGAATAATAATTTTACACTTTAATTTGAGCATGCGATGTGAATGGTTAACATTATTAGTTGTAGGTAGTCACAATCATATTATTTGAGTGCTTGTTGTTGTTTATTAATTGGGTTGATTGTCATTGATGTCGACCCTTGAAGCAAGTCTGATAGCGAATTCCGGTAGCCCCAACAATATGGTTAAGGGAATTCAGTTTGATTGATGTATAATGGTATGAAGATTAATATATTTGCAGGCAAGACTATTCTATATGGATAGTACATGCCATGCCATTTTTGGTGATATGTGGAACGTCACATAAATCCTCACGGTTGAAGAGTTATGGCCTTGTGAAGTTGGAGAACCCCCATGAGTTATCTAGAAGTTCAAAGAAGTCAAAATTATTCTAGAAGCTCCTAGAAGAAGTTGACTAGTCAAGTGAGTGACACTAGGAGTTAATCATGGATTAATTTGATGCAAGAAGTAAATAATTACAAATAAATTAGTTGCAACTAGAAGTGGAGAATTTACTATTTGTGGAAAAGTGGGTTATAAGTGGACAAGTGGTTAGAAGTGGGTTAGCCCTAAAAGAAGGAAATTGGGTTAAATTGGTTAGAAGGTAACCCCTTGAGGAAGCTACATGGAAGTATAAATAAGAGAGCAAGGCTCTCCTATTAGCACCTATTGATCACATTGAATATCTATTATTGTTTAAGGTTTATTGCAGGTACTCATTGATACATATGAAGTTACACAAGTCTGAGGTAGCATGAAGGGTTGACGGTGAAATTTCAGAATTACAAAAAATACTGAAAAAACCTTAGTTTTCTAGGTGTACGTGGGCTACAGTGTAGCATGGTTCATATGTATGCGAGCTAGCAGTATAATATGGCACACACATGAAGGTAAAGCCCTACAAACTTGAGAATATGAAGATTCCATGTCTCTAGAGTTTGAAAGAAATCTCCTAGGAAGGTCTATAGTGATCAGGTACATCAGATCTATCTACTGGTTCAAAATGTATGATTTGTTTTCTATGAGTAGTTGGATTTTGTTGTCTACATGAGAAATGGCTACGGGGGTTTGAGGATTTTTCCTAGAGAGATTGGTGGTTGCATAAGAATTTCTATATAAGTCAGATCTACAGAAATACAATGATGGTATAATCAATATTTATCATTGATACATCTTATTAGGGTTGAGGCACATCTTGTATTTCTTGGAATATGGTTAAGATTTTTTGTGGTACATGGTTGAGAGCTTGTAATTATGAAGTGGTTGATGTATTGATAGGTGTATATCAGAAAGGGTTTGGTGCCTAGTCCATGTGAGGGTTATTATATTTGTTCATGATTATACTTGTATGGAACATGACTAGAGAGATATAGATGCATTTGGTTAAAGGACACGAATGAGGATGCATGCATAGGGAAAATTATAGTCTGGACACAATGACAGGTTGCAGGTTGATGTGACAAAGGCTATAGAGTGTTAGAGTTTTTCATGAGAGAGAAAACCCTAGTTTTCAGAAGGCATACGCAGGTTGCGGTACAGATAGGATGTGTACATACGAGGGCTGTAGTATAGATAGGGTGCGTACATACACGCACTGCAGAACATATAGGTTGCGTATTTGTTGGTTTTGATTGGTACATGAAGCGTACAGGTATAGGTTGGTTACATGAAAATGACATAGGTTGGATACAAGTTATTGACTCAGGTTGGTACAAGTTTACAACAATATATCTCATAGTGACAGTGTGACAGTGGTTTCATCATCTTACTTATATTTCAGGGTGGTAGGATGGGGCAAGGGTAGGTGGTTGTAGCCACCTTCCGGTTGCAGATGGAGAACATTGAGGGTTGTAGCCTCCTTCTGGTTGTAGCCATAAATTTGGGAGTTGTAGCTTGAAAATATGGGGGGTCATAGGCTCCTTCCAGTGGTAGATGGAGAACAAAGGAAGTTGGTGCTTCCAATGAATGTAATTCTTAAAGACATATATGAAAAAACATTTCATGGTTTTCTCTTGCATTGGGTTTTCACGTAAAAATACTAGTGTGTTGTGTATGTGTATGATTGTTCATTGTTCATGGTTTATTTACTCTGCACTTACTGGATGATAATGCTATATTGACCATAAAGATAAATAACACTTTCATATTGTGGTTAAAAGAATTAAAAATCTCTATTACTAATTCACCCGCCCTCTCAGTAATCCAACAATTGGTATCATAGCAAGGTTCCTTCAGAAATCAGTTTAACCACTGAAAGGTAGATCATGGAGAGCAACAATATTTATAAAAATGGAATACCATAGTTTGATGGATAGAACAATGCATTTTGGAGAAAAAGGATGAAAACATATGTATAGGCACAAGGATTTGAGGTTTGGCAATCAGTTGTAGATGGATACAAAGAACCAACAATTATGCCAAAAAATGAAAGTGGAAGGAAACTTAGTCTAAATAATTCAAAAGCCACAAATGCACTTCTAAATGGTCTTTGTGATTCAGTATATGTCAAAGTTATGCATTGCATCTCTGCTAAAGATATTTGGGACAAACTTCAGAATATTTATGAAGGAGATGCAAAAGTCAAGGTAACAAAGATTCAAAATTATGAAGGAAGATGAGAATATTGTAGCTTACATCTTACGAGTTGATGAAATAGTGAATGAAATCATAGGATTGGGAGAAGAAGTTGATGAATCTATAATTTTTCAAAATTTACTACCTCTTCCAATGATATTTGATTTTAAGATCTCAACACTAGAAGAAAAATAAGATCTAGACTCAATAAGCATGGATGAAATACATGGAATCTTCACAGCCTATGAAATGAGAAATGAATAGGAGAATCCAGGAATAAACTAAGCATCATTCAAAGCATCCAAGAAGTCAAATCAAAAGGGAAAGCAAAATGAACAATAATATAGAAACAACAGTGACATTTCAGAAGACTATGAAGAAGTGGCCAACTTTGTTAGAAGACTGAAAAGGGAATCAATGATAGATATATAGGTAAGATTCCATTGATTTGTTTTAATTGTGATGGTATTGTTCATTTTTCTAACAAGTGTCCTCACAAGAAAAAGAAAATTAATGAAGAAGATGATTCAAATAGAAAACAAACATATAAAGGAAAAAGAACCAAAAAGAAAGTCTTCAAGAAAAGTTTATGCACCAAAGAATATGGCTCCTCATCAGAAAAATATGAAGTTAGTGAAAGTGAGACATAAAGAGTTCTATTCATGGAAATAGAAGAATCCGATAAAGAAGACGCCGAAGAGGAATATGAAGAGGAAAAAGTTGACTACAGAGAAGAACTGTTGAGTGATATAGAAGTTATAAAAATATAAAAGAAAAAAAAAACAAGAAGCTCCAGGAAGAACTAGACAAGAAATAAGACACTCATAATTCAAACTATGAAGAACTAGAGCACATGATCACTGAATTAAAGTTTCAAATAGAAGAAGACAAAAGAATCAAAGAAGCACTCAAAGAATAGTTGGAAGAAAAAGACAAGATCATTGGAAATTTGGAAGGAGAGTTTGTTACATTGAGAAAAGACCTTCAACAGAAAAACATGCAAAACAACTCAAAGGTTTTGGATAATATTATCAACAGTTAAAGGACACATTATGACAAGTATGGGATAGGATACAATTAGACAGAAAGAGGTTCAAGATCCAAAACAACAGAAGAAGAAACAACACCAAGAAGCTATGTAAAGACAGTTAGAGGAGACACAAAGTTTTATAGGGAAGATCACAGGGACCCTCCTCTACCTAGAAGATTTAGATTTCAGAATCAACGATAGTCAGAAACAAGCAGGCCTCAGGAAGAATAAGGATTAATAAGAGTAATTCCTTTTAGAAGATCTTCAAATCCCATGTATCAAACTGTATTTTTTGGTTTATGTTATTCATGTAATAATTTTGGACGTAAAGATGTAAATTGTAGAGCTAATAGTAGGAACAAAAAAAACTTTGAAAGCATGCACAAAATTCTTATCCAATAAGGCCTGATGAAACATAGAGAAGAAGCTGCAACATGTTTGAATGATTGAACAATGAAGTGGAATGATACAAGTGCAACAACTTTGGAAAGATGGCCAAATATTGTAGAATGACAGTTCCTCCTACAGAATCACAACAAAATGACAACAATCACACATGAGAACCTCAATAGTGAATATGGATAAGAAAGCATAATCAATTTAACAATGAAGAATGCACACTCGCTCTACAAGCTAAACACAAGAAATGTGGCTAGTATGTTGACATTGGCTGCTCAAAGTACATGACAGAGGATGAAGACACATTTCTTACATTGAGAAAGGAAAGAGATGGATCTGTCTCCTTCGAAAATGATGACTCAGCTAGAATCATTGGAAAGGGCACAGTCAGAATTGGAAACAAGAATACCAAAGAAGAAAATGTTCTACTAGTGGAAGATATGAAACATAATATTCTAAGTGTAATTCAAATGTGTGACCAAGGTCACAAACTTACATTCAATTCAAATAAGTGCGAGATAAGAAAAGCAGGATCAGACAAATTGATTGCAACAACTGCGAGAACTTCAATCAACATATATGTATTAAGTAAAATTGGAAATGAAAAGTTTTGTCTAGGAAAGGAAGTTGAAGTTTGGCTATGGAACAGAATAATGGGTCACATAAACTTCGATAACCTTGTCAAAGTCAACAAAAAGGAAGCATATAGAGAAATTCCCCAGATCACGAAGCCAACCAACATATTATGCAAGCATTGTCAATGATGAATGCAAACAAAGACCAGGTTCAAATTAAAGGAATAATCAATGAAAAGACCATTGGAAATTGTGCATACTGATCTAGTTAGACCAACTGGAAAGGTGATAAATACTTTATTTTATTGGTTTATGATTATACAAGAATGAGTGCAGTTTGTTTTCTCAGGAATAAGTCAGAAGCATTTGAAAACTTCAAGGTATATAAGGAAATGGTTGAAAATGAAATGTATTCAAAAATCAAATGTTTGAGATTAGACAATGAATAAGAGTTTACTTCAAAGGAATTTATGGATTTATGCAACAAGCATGGAATAAAAAGGCAATTCTCCATCGCTAGGACACCTCAACAAAATGGAGTTGTTGAAAGAAAGAACGAGACAATACATGAAATGGCTTGAACTATGTTAATGGATTCTAAATTGACATATGTCTTTTGGAAACATGCAGTGCATACAAAAATTCACATTCAAAACCGAGTAGTGCTAAAAATAAACAGTGACAAAACTCCCTACGAGCTATGGAAAGGAAGACCAACAAATGTGAACCACTTTAGAGTGTTCAGAAGAAAATGCTACATCAAAAGAGAAGATGGAAGAATGAGAAAGTTTGACTCTCGTGTGAACAAATGTGTACTTGTTGGTTACTCAAGTACAATGAAAGAATACAAGTATTACAATCTAAGACTCAACAAAGATGTGGAAAGCATCAATGTAATAGTTGATGAAACATGTGGACGAAAATTAAAGGAAGAAGAAAAATAATCAGTGGAACAAGTTTACGAAGAAGAAGCAAATGATGAAGAAGATGCAGAAAAGGAAGATGAAGAAGATCAGATAGAAATAGAAGAGAAAGTTCAACAAGTACCTTCAAGGACACCTAGAAAACGAGTACAAAAGAATCATCCTTCAGATCAGATTATTGGGAGCAAATATGTAGGAATTGAGACTAGAAGAAAAATTCGTTCACCAGAACAAATGCACCTAGCACTCTTATCTTTGATTGAACCAAACAATTTTGAAGAAGCCAACAAGGATGAATTTTGGAAAAAGGCCATGAATGAAGAGTTGGATCAAATAGAGAATAATGACAATTGGGAATTGGTTCCAATACCAAGGTACAAGAATGTGATTGGCACAAAGTGGGTCTTCAGAAATAAATTGAATGAAGATGGACATGTTACCATAAACAAAGCTAGATTGGTATGTGAAGGATACATACATGTTGAAGGGATCGAATTTGAAGAGATGTTCTCCCATGCTTCCAGAATGGAAGAAATCCGATTAATCTTAGTTTATGCATGCTCCAATAATAGTAAAGTGTATCATATGGATGTGAAATCAACCTTTTTGAATGGGGAACTAGAAGAAGAAGTCTACATTGAGCAACCAGAAGGATTTCAGCTGCCAAAGAATGAATATTATGTTTGCAGGTTGAAGAAGGCCTTGTGTGGTCTAAAACAGGCTCCTAGAGCATGATACTCTATACTGGATAGATATCTATAGCAAGAAGGGTTCGGAAAAGGAAATGCAAACAACAACTTCTACATCAAGGTAACTCAAGATAGTATTTTATTAATTTAAGTTTATGTTGATGATATTATTTTTGGAAGTAATGATGACATGTTAAGCCATAAATTTGCAAAGGATATGCATAATGAATTTAAAATTTTATTACTTGGAGAACTATCCTTCTTTCTGGGTCTTTAGATATGTCAAAACAACCAAGGTATTTTTATTTCTCAAACTAAATATATCAGAGAAATGCTAAAGAGGTTCGGAATGGAAGATTGCAAACCAGTTAACACTCATATGCAAACCAATTGCAAGTTGAGAAAATATGATGATTCAAAGTCTACATATCAGAGGTATTATAGGTCAATTATTGGTAGCTTACTCTATGTGACAACATCGAGACTAGATGTAATGTAGGCAGTTGGATAGGTGGCACGATTTCAAGCAACACCAAAGGAATCACATGTTCTAGCAGTGAAGAGGATTTTCAGATATCTCAAGGGCACATAAGAGTTTGGATTATGGTATCCAAAAGGAAAGGATATATCACTTATTTCCTACACATATGTATATTGGGCAGGTTGCATTGATGACCGACGAAGCACTAGTGGAGCGACATTCTACTTGGGTGAGTGTTTGGTATCTTGGATAAGCAAGAAACAATCATTGGTATCATTGTCTACAGTCGAAGTAGAGTATATTGTAGCAACAACATGTTGTACACAAGTTATATGGATGAAACAAACTTTGATAGATATACAGGTTGAGTATGATGAGCCCATTCCTATATATTTTGATAATACAAATGTTATCATTATCTCAAAGAATCCAGTGATGCACTCCAAGATGAAGCACATTCCAATCAAGTATCACTTTCTATGGGAACAAGTTGTAGAGAACAACATTAGAGTTGAATATGTGAGAACAAAGGAACATATTGCAAATATGTTCACAAAACTGCTTCCAAGGGAATCTTTTGAGTATCTTCGCCAGAGAATCAAAGTAATTTCTACTCCAAAATGAATTCTTTTGAATGATTATCTTATAAATATTAGATTTACACTATGAATCACCATACATAGGACAATTCAGGTTGGGGGAGCAGGTTTAGACAAATTTTAGTTAGGGGGAGCAGCCCCAGGGACAGTTCAATTAGGGGGAGTAGCCCAGGACGCAAAGTTACCTTTTCCATTGATGTCAAAGGGGGAGGGATTCACTAGATGCAGGAAAAATATTTAGATGCTTGGAGAGAGAGCACAAAGGCATGTTTCCAGGGGGAGTGATGGTCATAGGGGGAGCATAAGCAATATGAACTCAGTGTTGCATCAAAAGTGTTTCCACCAATGCCAAAGGGGGATATTGTTGCTTAATTGGGTTGGTTGTCATTGATGTCGAACCTTGAAGCAAGTATGGTAGCAAATTATGGTAGCCCCAATAGTATGGTTAAGGGACTTTAGTTTTATTGATGTATAATGGTATGAAGATTAATATATTTGTAGGTAAGACTATTCTATAGGGATAGTACATGTCATGCCATTTCCGATGATATGTGGAACATCACATAACTCCTCACAGTTAGAGAGTTATGGCCTTGTGAAGTTGGAGAACCCTCATGAGTTATCTAGAAGGTCAAAGACGTCAAAATTATTCTAGAAGCTCCTAGAAGAAGTTGACTAGTCAAGTGAGTGAAACTAGGAGTTAATCATGGGTTAATTTGTTGCAATAAGTAAATAATTACAAATAAATTATTTGCAACTAGAAGTGGAGAGTTTACTATTTGTAGCAAAGTGGGTTAGCCCTAAAAGAAGGAAATTGGGTTAAGTTGGTTAGAAGGTAACCCCTTGAAGAAGATACATGGAAGTATAAATTAAAGAGCAAGGCTCTCCTATTAGCACCTATTGAGCACATTGAATATCTATTATTGTGTAAGGTTTATTGTAGGTACTCATTGATACATTTGAAGTTGCACAAGTCTGAGGTAGCATGAAGGGTTGATGATGAAAGTTTCGGAATTACAAAAAATATTGAAAAAACCCTAGTTTTTTAAGTGTACGCGGGCTGCAGTGGATCAGGGCACATATGTACGTGGGCTAGCAGTATAATAGGGTGCGTACATGAAGGTAAATCCCTAAAAACTTAAGAAGATGAAGATACCAGGTCTCTAGAGTTTGAAAGCAAGCTCCCAGGAAGGTCTACAGTGATCAGGTACATTAGATGTATCTACTAGTTCAAAAGGTATGTCTTATTTTCTATGAGTAGTTGGATTTTGTTGTCTACATGAGAAATGGCTTTGGGGGTTTGAATATTTTCCCTAGAGAGATTGGTGGCTGCATGGGAATTTCGATATAAGTAAGATCTATAGAAATATAGTTCTGGTATAATCAATATTTATCATTGATACATCTTGTTAGGGTTGAGGCACATCTTGTATTTCTTGCCATATGGTTAAGGGTTTTTGTGGTACATGGTTGATAGATTGTAATTTTGAAGTGGTTGATGTATTGAGAGGTTTTATATCAGAAAGGGTTTGGTGCCTATTCTATGTGAGGGTTATTATACTTGTTTGTTATTATACTTGTATGGCACATGACTATATATATATATGCATTTGGTTAAAGGATACACATGAGGATGTATGCATATGGCACAATTACAGTTTGGAAGCAATGACAAGTTGCAGGTTGATGTGACAGAGACTGCAGAAGGTTAGAGTTTTTTAGGAGAGAGAAAATATAGGGGGTCAGATCCTCCTTCCAGTTATAGCTGGAGAACAAAGGAAGTTGGTGCTTCCAATGAATGTAATTCTCAAAGAAATATAAGAAAAAACATTCCGTGGTTTTCTCCTGCATTGGGTTTCCACGTAAAAGTACTGGTGTACTGTGTATGTGTATGATTGTTCATTGTTAATGGTTTATTTACTATGCACTTACTGGATCATAATGCTATATTGATCATAAACATAAATGACACTTGCATACTATGGTTAAAAGAATTAAAAATATTTATTACTGTTTCATCTCCCCTCTCAGTAATCCAACAATTGTTGCAAATTAAAAGGTCCATAAGAGTTTCATTGGCCATTGAGATTTTGTAAATGAATTAAGGACCCAAGCACTGAAACCTTCTCGTATATTGTCTAATAGAAAAGATGAATATGTGAAACTATGGAATGTTCAAATTGGCATATGAATTTTGATATTTGTTGGAGCTAGGGGACATCACAATGAATTTCTTTATGTAGATTTTCATCCTTCAAATTTATATCATATTGCAAGCCGTGACATGGACAACACTATCAAGATATAGTCTATGAAAGAGTTTTGGACCTGTTTTTAGAATTCATTTACTTCGACTAATTTTCCATCAAAATTCCCCACAAAGTAGGTGTAGTTTCCAATTTTTATTACCACAATGCTATTAGACTGTGTGTATTGCACTAGAAGGCTTGGAACTAGGTTTTACCCCCAAAATGCTAAGGCATTTTGGGATATATTGCTAGTATATTTGGAGGTATTGAGGAGTAGTGTTCACATAAAAAAAATTCTTATTAGAATTATAAAGGAGTGTAATTGTGTTATCAATTGAAGGTCCATTTACTTTGGATTGGTTATCATGGTTCATGGATTCCCTACCTCACATTGATTAGGTCCTCTCCATAAGTAGAGATTGGTAAACAATGTTGCAATCTGTTTTTTCCATCAAATAACCAAGTGAAAGATACAATAACATATTCATGAATGAGGGTGCTTTGACTAGTATTTATGGAAATATAATGAGGTTTTCCATGGTGTTAAAGGGGACCCTCATTTTAAAGAAAGAAATGCATTTAAAAAAAATGAACTTTAAGGTTGACCTTGACCTACCCTTGAGATATAAGTATAAATGGAAGGTCAGAAAAGGGAAATGTTTAAT
This sequence comes from Picea mariana, assembly GCA_032191745.1. NCBI lineage: Eukaryota > Viridiplantae > Streptophyta > Pinopsida > Pinales > Pinaceae > Picea > Picea mariana. The sequence goes on along the minus strand of JASDQU010587706.1, from coordinate 25,347 downwards.
TAGTGGTGCACCCATGTGGAGGATAAAAGTGCAGCTAAGATGTCTTGACCAACTATCACAGATTATCTTTCGAACTAACATTTGAAACTCTTATCTATTTGATGATTTTGTGTCTTGTTTCTAGTCAGTAGATTGACATCTCTAATCAAAATTTAAAGCATTATAAATATTAAGCATTATGCTTGTTTTTTATATTGAGATCATTACCATGTTTTGGGTTGGATGAATGCAAAGGCTCATTAACGTGGATGTAAATGATTTCATTACTAAATCGAAGAGCCAATTCGGCCTAGAACTTTGGTTATATGATCATTAATATGGTTGCACTCATTCATGTTTGAGAATGCTCATTGTGGCATCATTCACCCTTCCCCATAATGTGTTTGTAACGACAAGATCCGAGTAGCAATGGGCCTGTTTGAGGAAAATTTAAAAAGACTATTTATAGGGCATAAATTAAGGATAATTAACACTATGATTCCAACATTATAAGATGAATGTTTGAGTATCTTGTATACTTGTAGAAACGTCCTTTGAGGATATGATAGTTCACTTTGTTTCCAAATTCAAGTTCAACATTAGGAGTAGAGCAAATTTAGATTACAACATGTTGTTGGTAGAGCTTAAAGACTAGGTGAGTATAATAGAGACAAATATTCTCCTTAACCATTAAAGTTTGATAAAATCACATTTCCAAGTGATTTTTCAAGGGGAAATAGCGGGACCACCCTTGTGAATTTGGGTAGTCTTGACATAAGGATATATCCTTGACATATCCTACTTCCAACCTTATTTGAACACACCCTTGGTATTTATCTTTTGGAAATTATATTAAGGCATCTTCTATGGCTTGAGGAATAAGGCCATTCCCTTCCTTGATGGTCTTAATTGAATGATTTGGCATAAGGATGAACTCCTCACTCAATGGATCTATCAGTTGGAAGGTTAGTTGCACCTTAGAGGATAAAACATTCAACTATTAAGGATACATTTCCATTCTCTGAACATTACATTTAAATTTTCAAGGGGCCTTCCCCTTTCTTCATGGATCTAGTTGGAGGATGACTCATTAACACATGAGTGGATAAACTCCTTTTTTTTCTGATTTACAAAGCCTGAGGAAAATGCTAGAGAACTTCCCCTCATTTCAAGGATGCTACCTAGGGTAAACCCTAGAATATTAAGGGCACAAGGTCGGTCAACAATAAGGATCCAAGCCATTACAAAAATATACTTGTTATGAGCTCAACATGCCACTTGCAGAAATTGAATTGCAAGTGGGGAGGATCAAAATTATTCCTCCCAAACACTCGAGCTAAACCCAATTAACAAGTGGATAAAATCCTTATTTGTTAGATCTATAAATTAGCCTTTGATTTATGAAATTCTTGATACAAGGAAGTGGTTGTAACATCTTTGACATACATTTGAGCATATGGAGGAGATGACCTTAGTCTTGGTGCCATTTTTTTGGGTATATGGTTAGCACCTATGGAAGATTACTTGTTATTTTTGGTGGAGTGTTCATATTGGAGGATTATAGTAGGAACATTGGATTGTTTATGTGGTAAATCATTTAATAAAGAGGATATTGCTTGAGTGCATTCAAACTATGTGGATTTCATAATTATGAAAGATGATGCTACAAGTAGTTTCAAGGATATTGCAGGTCTTGTATAGTTAGATAAAAATGGGGACTTGCTGGGATTTACTTTTGAGATTATTAATGTAGTTGGTACATGCTTTTGCAACATTGGTAATTTCTCATATCAAACAGGCTTATCAACTATCCCTTTGAAAAATATAGCTGCCATTAGTGAGGATCAATATCATATAGATCCAAACTCTAATGTTATGAAAGGAAAAAAATCTCATGAGGTAGGGTGCATGGACAAAAACTTGTGATTGGGGTGCATAAAAAGACAATCTATAAAGAGAGTTTCTAACAATAAATGGGAGCTACTCAGTGACCAAGGTTGGATCCCATCCACCTACCTAATCATATCACGAACTTTGTTTTCCTGTAGTTGGGAAAGGTGCATCCAATTCTTGTTCATTTTCAACACTAATTTGATTGTAAATGATCTACCTCTAAATCCATAGAAAGTAATAGTTAGGATTCAAAACCAAATTTCTTATTAAATATGCCTTAACTTTAATTTTCTAGTGAAGAAAATATGTGTGCATGTTCAAAGAAAGGCTAGAAGTGTTGACATAATATTTCCTCTTCTAGATGAGAGGGATCATCTTCAACCATCTAATGGCAACTCTACACTTTAGGATGATGGTTGCATGGAGAATGTGAAACCATTCAAGTTATCTACCCAAAAAGAGGAAGAGTATGGGTTGTTATCCCTTTCTATGGATATGGGTATTAAAGACCAATATTTGATGTTATGTAAACAACTTTTACCTAGTATTAAGATGGTTAGTCATTTAGCATTGACAAATGATGAGAGGATAGTTTTGTTGTTTACAACGTTTTATCTTACAAATTAAATATTCTAGTATTAAGGAAGGCACATAAATATGGATCTTTGGACATGAAGATTGAAAAAAATGGTAAGCATAGGTATCTCCTTAACCCCTTCTCACTATTTTTAATATATGGGCTATCAATGTTATAATATTGTGTATCAAGTTACCATTTGCAAAAATACAATTAATATCAGTAGTTTCTCACACCTCTCTTGCACACTGATTCAATGAGCTTGCCAACCATTGCATAGTTGAAATGACTACAAGATTGGTGAAACACTGGAGGTAGGGGCCACACTACTATATAATCATACGTTGTTTAAAATTCATTTCTTTAAAAAAAGTATGCAATGCCTATGTATGTATGTCAAGTTTTCATTATGAACAAGAAATTGTAATTTTTCTCTTTAGTGCCCATTTTATTCACATGCAATATGCAAGGAGTGTGGTAGAATAACCAATATAGTATTGTTTAGTTCCAAGGAAAATAAGCTAGTTTTACTGGCTAGTTTTTCATTAGCTAGATTGGCATGCCATATTTACTGAGTTTATCTATTTTGTAGTAATGTCACTATCAATTTTTGGATGATATGACATTATCAATTTTAGAGAAGAACTATACATTTGTTGACTTCATTGGATAACCTCACATTTTCTATATGACAAGTCTCTAGAGTTGTTGGATGGGAGTCATTGTAATTTCCTCTATCCCTATTTCACTCCGATTCGGTAGTCTCCACTACCTATCCCTAGTTGAGCCTTGGGATTTGATAACAAGACTACTCGACTACATGGTCATGGTGTACCAACTGGCTATCAAAGAACAAACATGATTCCTATTAATAGTTTAAAAATTCTAGGGATGTCTTATTTCTAAGATACTACAAGTGACCACTTTTGAAAAGTTCATTCTACTACTTACTTTAGCTCAATTTGGTTCCTTACAAAATTAACATTGCATGTATGAGCTTACTAGTTATCAAGTTTCTTTTAGAGTGATAGTAAAATAACCACTTTTTCCTAGACATCATGACATACACTATGTGATGCAAGTATAGTATATGTTGCAAACACCAGTTAAAAACATTCCAACTACTTGTGGCCTAGAAAAACTACTAAGCTCTAGTTTGATAATCAACAAAATAAGTACAATGAAATAAAAAATTAATCCTAAAATAAAGTTCTAGTGACATGGAGTCATGGGACCCAACTTAGAGAGTCTATAGAATAATTTAGTATTTGAGTTTAATACAAAAAAAAAATGGCTATTTTCGGTGCTAGAATAATTGACTATTGGAGAATAAAATATGAACAAAAAATACCCTTATCGTAATGGGAAATCTCATGTTCAAAACTTGTTAACCATAGGCAATCCCCCAAATTTTCATCCATATAAGCAATGGTCCTAATGGAATTCTCTCTCAAATGCAACGAGACCTTGAGTATGAGATGAATGGGATTGTGGAGAACCTGTAGATATTTACCTTTGTAGTGATACCAATAATTTTTAGTTGACCAAATAGTTTCCTTTCCATTGCGAAAAATTGCAAGAAATCACGATAGAATAATAAGTTTATATGATAGATTGAGAATTAGGTAAATAAACAAGAATAAAAACATGTAAGAGATTATAAAAAGAGTAAATGGAAATACCTGAATGAGGTTTTCTTGGTTTCAAGAATAAATTATTCTCTACTGAACATGTCCAATCATGTGAAGGTCGAATCTCATGTGACCGCTCGCCCCCACATCATTCTCAATTCCCCATACCCAATCTATCTATTGGAAAATAATTGAAACTAATGTAATATTATAAAACATATTAGATTAATGCATAAAAAGTAGCAACACAAAAATCATAATAAAAAGAAAAGTTAATAATAATAAAATGCATCATAAAATATATTTTCATCCACATAGTGCCTCCTACTATATACATTCACTTCCTATGTGGTTCCTTATTTTACAAAAAACTCTTGAGTGGCATGTTCATTCACTCCAAGTCTTCATCTAGATATGTATGCTCTTACTTTGTTGATTCACATTGCATGATTGAATGCAATACACGTCTCATCTTGTGTACATGTGCCTCATGAGTTGATGGAACACCCTCTACAAAAAAATTAGTTGAAGTGATATGGCCAGTGATGATTGACATATAAATTGTAAATCATTAATGTGGAAAATTCCATTTAATAGTTCAATAAAAATATAATCATGATTTTCATTACCCACTGGACTAGTGCACACCAATGTGGTTTGGGTTGCAATCTCTTCCTCTTTCCTCCCAACACCCTCATTTATAGGATTTGCCCCTAAAACAAGAAAAAATTATAAGTCTTCCAAATACAACTAAATAATGATAATTTTCATACATCAGATTTTACACTCACAATACCATCATGGGGATTCTCTCCATTGCAGGACAGATAATTGTTGTGTTCTCTTGCATAAAACAAATGAAGACATTAATTTATAGGCAATATTAATCAATTATGAATGGGTTTTAGAAATAAACAACACTTCAAATCAACAAATTTTTTTAACACAACATTTAACATAGGAGTTTTTGATTGTGTTATACTTTCTCAATGTTCAATGAAAACTTTAAAACTAATATTAAACACAGGATTAATCTCTTCTAAGGTGACTAGATAGTTATACTCCCCCCCCCTCCCCCC